>CAJPEV010000275.1:25190-91661 GCA_905338385.1 Darwinula stevensoni
TCCGGTCTGTCTGGATTGAAAGATTCCATAGCAGTTTAACTTTCTCGTTTTCTTGAACTGCGGCTGGCTGATGCTGGTACCAACGTTCGGTGGCAGGCATTCCACTGTCCTTACAGAGGCACCAGTGGACGTACCTGCCCACATTGTCATGACGTTCTATGTAGGTGTTTGCAGCTAGCGCTGGACACCCACTCACAATGTCGTGTATCGTCTCTGGGTGTTGCTGACAGGCTCGACAGGTGTCATTCACTTCCTTTCCCATGACATGACGTTCATAATACCTGGTCCTGATATTATTATTATTATTATTATTTATTTATTTTATTATTTTTTTTTTTGGGGGGGGGGCTTCATTTGCCCCTGGCTGGCCTCGGTAACACTCACCGACATTATAAATCACTTACCACCCTATCCGCATCGCTAAATTTAGCGATCGATCTCCCGAACCGGTGCTCCATGCGTCACACCGACACTTTCAGTGACTTTTGACTTTTTCGGCATAAATGGTCTTTGCGATGGGAGAAAATCCTGCTGCGCGAACGGGCAAAGGCGTGTGGCATAGCGGGAACACGAAGTGTTCAACTGGACCAGCTTCTTTGGCTTCTCTCACCCCTGCTCACGGACGCATGCACCGTACCTTCTCGTCTCGAGCTCGGCACGCGCGGTTCGAGAGCGTGGCTCGAACTCTCGAAGGAAACACGGATAAAACTGCCGAGACCGTTGCGTCCGTGCGGGTCCGACCGATTGCGTTCCATCGAGCGCATCTGCCGAGACCGTGAGCAGTTCCATCGGTTCCTGGCAGAATGCAATTCAGGCCTAATTTTTCGACTCTAAACGAAAAGGAAGGTTTCGCGGATGCAACTTCCTAAAGAAAAATGTGGGGAACGATGAAAAATCGAGCGATGATGCCCGACGTGATGGTGGGTCGGAGGGTCTGGAATAGTAACTCGGCAAATAAATTTCTTTACGACGTGTGTATCGGTTGAGCCGAGTGCTTCATTTTCCGTTTCCATTCCGAACGAACGACGAAATTAGGCTCAGCCTCGATCTAGAACTCGGTACCGGCAAACGAGAGTTTCTCTGAAATCGTTCGATCGTAGAGCCACGCGAACCGTCGAACGAGAGGAGACGCCTCGACTCGAGTGAATTTCTTCGAGTCCCTTCGCGTGCGTTTCCCGCGCGGTCATCGCTCGAGGGTCGAATCGATGGACGAGACGAGACGAGACAGAGGAGACTTTCGCCTTCGTCGTCCCTGCTCTATCGCGAGATCCAGAAACGACTGCATCGGTGGAGAGGACGGGGGAGAACTCGCTCCACTGCGTCACGCGCGTCGCCCTGCTCCTCTCTTCTTCCGTTTCCCTTTCCCATATCCTTGCAACGAGTGGCCCGTCTCCCAACTCGCTACTATCGTCTGGCTTCTTTGGTGACCGTAGGAAATTTCTCGCCCTCGACTCGCTCGTCTCCGTCCTCGACCGTATATCGGTCAGGATGTCGCCGCGGACCTGCATGGGTTTTCTTTCTTTTCCCTCGGACTTTCCGCCTGGTTTTTCGACCCTGCAGCTGGGCATTCTTAATGTTGTCTCCCGATTCTTTAGCTTCCAATCGGAGAAATTCCTGGGGTTTTTTGTACCCTTCCGTTCCTGACGGGACTCAGGAGTCCCGTTACTTTCGTCTACGTTAATTCTATACAGGTATACTAATATAATTTCGTCGAATTTTTAAATTTACAGGATGGGACTCCAATTAGGTAAAAAATTAAGAGATTTGTACTCTGTCAAATTTGAATCGTGAATACGAACGAAGATAACCTTCAAAAGCGTGATGTACCCGTGCTCATGATATTCTTGTCGAATGTTGCGGATGGAGGAGGAGGAAGAGGACGGACGCCATCTGGTTCGTGACGGGAGGAATCCGTGGGAGATATCCCCACATGGCTGCATCTTTGGAGCTCGCTCTCCGCTCGCGTCGCTTCCGGGAACACGAGCACGGTCTGTCGTCTACGGTGTGTGGGGGACCCCAGGGGGGACCCGAGCGTTTCGTCGCCGAAAAGGCGAGACGACGGGACGACGGTGGGATGTCCTTCCGCGTCTCACCCTCCATCGTCCTCGAGGGGCGCCAGCCTTCGGAGTCTCGGCGAGTCGTTCGGGATCCCTTCACTCACCCGTATTCCTTTTCTCGTTTTGTCAGGCAAGGCATCGAGAAATGGGATTCCCGGGTCTTCTCCTAGACCCTTCGAGTCCTCCTACGGACGGAATACGAAAGCGTTTTGGGTCTTCGACTCGAGGATGAATCGAAAGGCGTGCGGCGAAACTCGAGCATTCACTGGGTTAGGAGGGGGGGGGGAATGTGGGAGATTTAACCCTGGATTCTGATTTCCCTCGTCGACTCGTAAATTCACTCAAGGAGGTTTCGTTCGAATTATCGGTGGACTACCGACGCCACTTGTGCGAATTCTTTCCCAGTCAGGAGGATGAAGACATTCATCTTTATCGACTCTCGGATGGAAGTCATCTAGAATGGAAGCCATCTAGTTTGAGCGACTCGATCTCTTACTATGGAATTTTCTCTCATTTCACATCCTATGAGTATAAATAAACGGTCTATGGCTTTGACATCTTCGCCGTTCCCGGAGGGGATCTTCACCCGTTCGAGCCAATGGTTTTTATGCTTTCTAAGCATGTTTCAAGTCCTTTTTGTGCCTTTTTTGCGTTTTTCAGGGGATTGGAAACTCTGTGGACATCTGCCCGAATTTCCGCGAACAACTCCAGTGTGAGGGTAAGTTCGTGGTGCGCTCCCAATTCTTCCAAGTTTTCCTAGTCGTGCTGGTTTCTCCTTTTTCGTCATGATTCTGAATAAAATCGCATTGGGACTCGTTTGCTTCATTTCACACGTCGAATTACGAGATGCAGCACTGCATGCATCCTTGCCAAAAAGAAGGAATCTCGTTTGTGTGTGAGAGAGAGAGAGAGAGAGACAGATGATCCACCGAGGAGGTGCTCCTGTTCCCTTTGACATTGGAATCGGTGTGACGCGGACGCCTCACGCCTGCCACAGATGATCCGCAGCTCGAGTGAGAGAACAAAAAGCCAGGATACGCTTGCCTTTCGTGTTTCGATGCCGACCGTAAAACTGGATTTCGGAGAGTCGAAGAATCGAGCCCGTGGCCGTGGCTGCCCCGCCCGAGAGTAAGTCGAGTGCTTCCACCCGTGGGATCCATTGTGCCCATCGCAAGGGTGACGTCGCGCCCACCGTCATCACGTTTATCGCCCTTTCGGTTCGTTTAGCAAAGTCTTGCATCGATAGAAAAAGCCGAAACCGACAGAAACTTGGGGGGGGGGAAGGAGTTTTGGAATCGTCTCGAGGTTGGATCCATCGCCTTCAGAGGTCCCTAAAATCAAATAATAGGACGTGAACGCTACATGGAGCATTTGCCTCGGGCGTCATCATGGCTCAGAACGCACCTGGAATCAACACTCTCTTCTTCCATCGTCATGGTGAATCCAGGAAAGACAACGGGCAAGATATGGAAGATCAGTCGCCTACTTTCGCTGCAACTTCGACGAGATCGTGATCAGCAGAGAAAGTCTCTGCATGATCACGTCTACGCGATCGAAAGTTAATGACGTCCCACTCGAATGATTTCGAGGAAATGCAAGAATCCAGAGCAAAATTGAATTTTGATGCTACAAATAGAAAAAGTATGCGATGGAGGAGGGAGAAAGGGGTAAAAGAAAAAAAGGAAAAGAAAAAAAGGTGAGAAGGGATTCGAACCTAAGTCTCATAATCGGGAAACGAACGCTTTTCCTTTCGGCTATGGGTGGATGAGATCCGGCACATCAACAAAACAGAATTTATGAATGTGATGGGCGAGATGGACGAGTCCATTCAATTTCGAGGGGAAGACGGAGTTCTGGGGTGTCAAGGTCGAATGAAGGTGAATCCAGCCACATCCGTGACGTCACAGGGGTTCCGGCGAAAAGCGAAAATCTCGCCTCCTGCTGCTTTTTCCAAACCCGGAAAAAAGGTGCGAGTTCAAGGTCGAATCGAGTGACGTCATCCTCTAACCTACCTCCCCTTTTCTTTCCGCTGAGTGGACTCTCTCACCATCCGACCACCCCGGGACCAGAGAATAAACGCGTCCGTTTGGTGAGCTTCCCTCGATTCCCGGTAGATGTCTCCCCAGTCATCAATGTTTTCCTTTATTTACAGTAGCTCTCATCAGTTCGTCTGAGGCGGAATGACTACTCGACCGTTTGGAATATCTTTGAAGTCCGAACTGCTCCACGTCTTCTCAACTCCGGAATGGAATATCCACTCGAAATGTTCTCTGCGGGATGATTTTTGCCAGGACCACCTTTTCCCATGCCTCGTCTCTTCTGTCACTTCTTCCCTTCTTATCTCACTCGTCATCAATGATGAGAGAGAATTCGGCTCCACGCTCGGCATTCCAATTCGATTCCGTGTTGATATCGGTGCCTTGAAATAAACTTGGAGACGAGAAAGGCAATACGCATGGACTTTATTTTCCATTCAGCACCGACAAAGAAGACGTCCAGCATTTCCCAGTGAATTTCGTACCAACAACAAATCGATAGGCACGAGCGGGAAACGTTTTGCCCCGTCCCACCGCATCATCGTTTAGGACTCCACAGGGTGGCGTGTCCACACTACTCTCCGATCCTCCCACGATGGCAACATTCCACGTTTCCTTTCCTTTTCTATTCATTCTTTGCTGCAAATGGGCTTTTCTTCATTTTTTCGTTCCTCGATCTTTGTCAACCATCGCGTATCATGGAATCGCTTCCTCCAATTACTGCATCCGTCCTGCAAAACGTCAATTCAAATGTTCAGGACGTTCGTCGAGAGAGCCACCCTGCAAAAGGATGAGCCGTAGAGAAAATCTAGTCTCCTACATGGATGGATTTCTAATTGCACGAATACGTATCTATAAGCGCATTGTGAACCATATTTTCTCTTTGAATATTCGCCTCAACATCTGCAACAAACGATTCTCCAAGTGGAATGAGATCACCAACACATCATTTCTGTTACAGAAATCGATGTAGTTATGCCAGTCAGGAAAAGCTCCGGATATCACAATTTTCTCAATTCCGTTTCAAGGGAATGTCTGTTATGATTGGACGAAATATGTATGTTCCAATATTAGTTATATTTGAACCGGTCCACTATGATGAGCTAATCGCGAATCGATTAAGCCACACCTAAATCCCATCCCGAAGCGTCAACTTTGAACGTGGATGTTGTATACTTGAATCTCCAAGTTACGGTGGAGTAGGATTCCATTCTCGAAATGCATTCCTGAAATCCAATGTGTGGAATCTGAATATACTTGCCTTAATCTTTAGCGAATTTGGGCCAAGTGAGAATAAGAAGACATCATGAAATATGTAGACTCATCGTCACAAGTACAACAGAAAACTGAATATACAATACTGAACATTTTCAGGTTCATAATTTACCCCTCTTCCTTTTGTTTTTTTTTTCATAACTTTGCCTTTTGTCAGTTTTCGGAGATATGTTGCTGACCGCCCGTAATTCTAGCTTCAAGATCTTGAAGTGAAAGATTCCGAATAGATCCGAATCATCTGGATGCCTTTCCGGAAAAGCTGAATCAAGTTCTGTTCAATATAATAAAAAGCTCAATGCGTGTTTCGAATCACTTCCTTACGAAGCCAAACTTAATCGAAAATGGGATCTACCGGGTGTTGCACATAGATAGACCCCCCTCCTCTCCACAGTCCAAACAAAAAGGAGCTAGACAATTATTCATTGATCGCATCCGTGCTATCACGTTTTGAGAAGCTCGTGATGCCAGAGCCGAATTCGTTACCCATTCATGGGTTTTGAAAAATATTAAAACGTTCAGCTTCTGCCAAATAAGGCAGAAGCTGAACGCTGGCCTGTTTTTCAAAGCTTTGATCGCACAGCAAATGCTGAAAGACCCAGGGATTGATTTCTTTGGCAATGCAGAATTACCGGGAAACTTTCCTGATCTGAATGTGGCTGAGAACATTGGGATTATCCTGAAAGATCAAATTGGAACTCTCATGCATATGGAGAGCAAGTAGCATGGATTCTCCATCCATGCTGCTTGCAACATCACCAGAGTTCTGAAGGACATGGAGGATGACACCGAACTCTTTAATCGTCTCTTTTCAACTTATCCCGCTCATCTTAAAGCTGTCAGACACATAGCCAAGGTTTAAAAAAATTACTAGAAGTACATGTTTAGATTCGAAAATGTTTAGATTTTCTTTCCCATGTGAGTTTTTTTCCTAGCTCTTACAGTTAAGGCGGTGGAGGGGGGGGGGGGGGCTATCTATGTCCAACACCCGGTACAAAGAACTCAAATCAAATCTCGATTCTACACTCGACTGGCATCCTGAAAGCAATCAACTTTTCTTTTGCTCTACGGCGATCCCGTAAGGGCCACGGACTTTCGACTCGAACCTGCAGGAAAGAGTATTTAATGCTCGGAATTTCCGTGGTTGCCCGATCGTCGCGACATTTCGAGCAGCCTTGGACCGTAGTATGACCGTGGTATGACGGGAGAGTCGTACGAAAAACGTCATCCAACAAGTATGAACCATTTTGGAACGATAACGTAACGTTTTGCCGGTCGTGCATCGTATCATCGTGCAGGTACCAAACCCGATGGGAAACACTGCGAAATAGAGATCCTGGGCTCGGAACAGTCGATACAGCTTCCGCATCGATCTCTTTCTGAAGATCACCCGAGGGAGAAAATAAAAACGAGATATACAGAAGAGAAATTTAAAAAAAAGGTGTTGGAGTAGAGGCAGACTGGAACGGAAGTCATGATGGAGACCGCGAGGAGGGCAAGGCATTCATTCTCCCGCTTTACTTGCGAATCACATCGATCAAAAATGTTCATGAACAAAGAAAGACATCTAAAATCTAGGACTGTATAGGTAATTCTACTCTCATAAAGGCTAACGTAGCATCAGAAGCACTTAGAACGAGCGATGTGGGCACTTTTTAAACACAGAACTAAGACCCTCCGAGTGATTTCATGCTTGCAGTTTTTTCCATTTCGAGATTTCCTGCATCCGAATCGTCATCGGGCAGATACTTTCTCTTTCTGGGGTCACTGTAAGATATCATGAATTCAACATCATCATGCACGTCAGTACCTCATAATTACAGTATAGCCGTTCTGAAGACGATCCTCCCTTTCTCGTAGCTCGTCCTATGCTCACACGAAACTAAGTCCAGGGAAAGTCTCCATTCTTAGTTCCTTTCACTGGTGCACCTCTCGCCCTCCTACAAGAATCACGAGTCGATTCATACGGCTACCATGCTCTGCCGTGTCGGCAACGGGAAACTTCCCTAAGAGTCTGTATTCAAAATAAAATAAAATAAAAACAAGCCTGCGACAACAATGAATCGGTCGATTTGGTCCTAAAAGTACAGCCCCTCTCGGACGTTCCGGCAGTTGGCGGTAAGAATCGATGAAGTGGGATCGACGAAAGTTGCTTTCCGGGAGTCTTCTCATTTCTTCGGATGGCTCTCGTGTTTTTCGCTCGGAGCGGCTGCATCACGGGGGAACACCGGGAAACACGCACTCAAACGCCCTCGAGACTTTCTCTTCCCTTTGGTATTGGATTGCATCGAACTTAGATACCTGCTTCGAGGGATGATGACGAGGAGATGCAATGAGCAGAGATAAAGCCCGGGCAGCAGCCGGACACGCACCGACTCAGATCTCGCTTCGGGAAACGTGGAACCAGACTCGAGAAGAGCGCTCGAGATCTGCAATACGCCGACTGAGACATTTGGGTCATGGAAAACACAAGCATGCTCCAGCCCACCGTTCATCTCTAATGCCATTGCCGTTCGTGTGGGACGAAGGATCTGGGGCAGAGACATGGTAAATATACCTAGACTGGACAGCCCAATGGAGAACGCCAGGCAGCCACACGCCGATTAGAAGGGTATTTGAAAATTCCGCCACACCTAAGGTTAGACTCCGCAAAAGGGTCAATAGTAATCAAACCCGATTCATCATTGTAAGACGTAATACCCAACCCAGTCAGTGGTCTTTCATAGCATCCGAATCCTGAACACATTGACCATGACTACCGTGCGCCTCAGTGATTCCCAGGCCTCATCGTCTCCTTGACGCCATCAGTAATGGCCGCCAGCCCTTCAAATCGGCGTGAGATCTTCGACCGCCATGTCCAGTCTAGGCATATTTACCATGTCTCTGATCTGAGGCAATTCAGGGACGGGTCTAACGGACTGGGCCCGAGACGAGCCAAAATAAAAACCGAACAGACTTTCTCACCGTAGGCTTCAGAAGTCTGAAGTTCGTACTCCAACACCCGAGACGGTACCTCTTCGTCGCACAGTAGTGTCACCAGATTTTTTTTAAAGGAAAAACCGGGAATGTTAGCCTCTGCAACGCAAAAAAAGGAAACTTCAAGCCGGGACATAGCCTGAAAAACGGGGACGTCTGGTCTACCTATCGCACAGAAAAAACTTCCATTTATTAAAGCGTTCGGATGCGCAATAAACCGAAGAAGAAACGAAGTTCTTACCTTCATACCGACGTCCCCCCATAGACAGACCCCGTGTTGAGCGAGCCGTCAGATAACCTGACGATTTCACCACTTACGCCACCCTTGAAAAGATGGGCCTGCGGGGAGTGGGAAGTGGGTGAGACATGCGCATTGGACCCTAGGCCATCACCCTCTCCAACCTTGGTTCTGTGTACTTCTCCGTCTGGTGAGGGTCACCTCCCCGATCATACACGGCAACCGACCAAGGGGCACCTGGTCTCGACGACCCAGGTTGCATCAGTCTTCCTCCACGTATCTCCCACGTTTAGTCTCTAGCTGTAGTCACTTTCTTTGAACGGTTGGAGAAGCTGTGAATTCGCTCGATGATCCGACGGATCGAGTAACTCGAATTCTCTCTCCCATGACTTCCAGAACCGAAACGAAAACAAATACTAAATACTAAAAAAACATGAAGAAAATCTTCGAACGTCATGAGATCTACCACATGCCGACCGTATACGACACCTTGACCGAAAGAAGTAGCTTTCATATCACATGCAAAGTGATACCAATAATGCCAATCTATTTGACCGAAATCCGACTCAGGAATACGTCTACTCTTACGCAAGAGGACCTGCACGAAACACATGCATATCCGAGCAGAGCTCGACCATGAAACTGCAAGGTCGGAAATGAGCTAGACGAGGGACAGAGAAGCGAGACATGCGACCTTGGGCTTTCCCACGTAGTAATCTCAAGCAAGAGCAAGTTTTCACATGCACTCTTCAGCTTCAGGCTATACTCACCATCACTGTCCTTGTTAATGAATGGTGTTCTATTGCATTGCCTTAAATAATTTATACTGCTCCGTTTTATATTTTGCTGACGTCGGTATAAGTGTCTTACGCGCGGGAGGGAGAGGCGGATAACTAAAACGGACATCGTTTACACGGCTCGAAGCAGGCGGCCTCGTTTTTCGGCATCCAGTCGGGGAACCTCGGCTTCGCCTCGGTCCCAGAGCCTGGATAGGGTAAAACGCGGGTAATACGGCAAAACACCTGACGATCGAGTCGAACGCACGCACCTTAGGGTCGAGTCGAATACACATCATGACGGTCATCTCGACCGTATGGTTTTTGCGTTCGATTCGACCTTCAGATGTTTGGGTTTTGCCGTTTTACCCTAACGAAAAAAATTCGCCCGCCTGCTGATCGGGGTGTGTGAGGCCCGTTTCGGTCAGCCGACTCTCCCTCATTCGTGTAAGACACTTAAGCCTGTGCCTGGATGGTACAGAAGCAGCAGCACGAGCGACGACTCCACTAGATATCCTTCGGGCCGCAGGGAAGAGTGCAGGACCGGTGAAAAGGCTAATGCAGTTTTTCCTCCACCCGATTTAGCCGCAGGGGGAACGGTCGTGGCCTATATAACCCACCCATCGGCTGTCGAGGGGGTATACGGCTACGGGAAGCAGCAAAACGCGTGACTGGGTGGAAAGACAGTCAGAAGGCACCGTCGTGGCTCACCCGTGGCTGACCCGTCCCATCGAGCCGGAGTGAGTTTTTATTTCCTTCCCTCACCCGATACAGATTCCCTCTCCGCGTCCTCTCGTCTGTTCGCATCTGAGTAGTCGGGATGATTTTTGGGATCTCGTCAACTTTGGAGGATAGCGGCAGAATTTGTTTCTCATCTCGAAGCTCTGGTAGACGTTAGATTCATAATGTATCGATGGCAAGACTGCAATCGACGATAGAACGGGCAGGCTTATATAAGTGAGGGTCACACGATGGATGGGGAAAGGTCGGACAACAGTCATTGGCTTCACTCGACACCGACCCGACGGGAGAGTCGTTTCAATGTTCAGGCTTCGAAACCGGGGACCGAGGTTCCCCGATTGGATGTCGGACGAGGCCGCCTGCCTCGAGCTGTGTAAACAATGTCCGTTTTTGTTCTCGGATTGCACTTGTTTCGATGATCCCGAAACGACCCCAGTCTCCAGAACGACAACGGAGTTCCTGGCTTTTCACCCTCTGCCAAGCAACAGGATCATTCGGGATGTTTGACGAGTGGCTCGACCCACGTCGTACGGAGTGTCGTCTGGAAACGCATGTTCGCCGGGAGACTTTGCACTGTGCAGGAAATGAGACTACATTTTCGATGAGTTGCTGGCCTCCACGTAGGCACTATCGTCTGGCTCTTAGGTACGAGGCGCTGCCAGTGTTGCGACAAGGACAGTGTACAGTTCGAGCATCTGCTCGAGCGACGAGAGTACCGGTCGAGCGAGTTATGAAATAACCTGTATAAGTAAGGCTGAGGAACTGAATTTGACTTTTTTTTTTAATAGGGGTATTGATCTCCCGGGGAAAAGTTTTCTCATCCCAATCCACCATGTTTCCCTCAACTCACGTGAGTTCTGATTCACTTCTTTCTTCATTTCACAGATTTCTGGAATGTAGTGACTTTATGCAATCGAATTGAGGTCTGCGCCTTTTCTTAACTTTAATGTAATCTAAGGGGCTTCTACGAGTATAATATAATCTAGTCTAGTCATCCCCCGATGTCATGCTGCTGGTGACTGCCATGAAAAAATTACTTTTGAAGAATCTGTTGCCTGCATATCTAGAATTATCGTTACGGCTAACTCAACTTTTGTGTTATCCTATCCAATTAACACTGAGATTTCTTGAAAGTACTTGATATAAAATAACATCGAGTTTTTTGCACCAAGCATCAATTCTCGAATTCAGGGCTGCTGCTGTCACCTGGCTGCCAGGATTTATAATTGGTGTATCATGGCTAGAACTGAAGCTTGTCACACGGGATACTTAGCTCGTATGTCAGCCTCCGTTTCCGGGGCATTCCAAGCGTCCCATACATCTCTCTCTGATACAGCAAACGAAATCCACTCCATCTCACTACAGGTTCTCTACGGACTGACGGCTATGATGTTCTTAGCCGGCTCCGTGTTCGCCGTCCCGGTGCCGTTGCTGAACGTGGTCCAAGCGAGTCACCCTCCCGTTCAAGGCGTTCACGTTGGACAGAACACGTTGATCCCGTCCCGCGTCTCCATCCACGTCCCGCCTCCCATCGGTCGACACCCGGAGATCGATCGAGCCATTTCGGTCATCTATGGCGATCCGGCTGCTAGCATGATTCTTTCGGACCACTTTGGAGGCAGAAAGTATGCTGCGTTAATTCTGAACGGGACGATCCCATTCCAACCTATCAACATAGGCCCGTTAAAATTCGTCGGTCCGAATCGGGTAAGAACACGACTAGAATCGGTCGTGTCACGACAACGTATCTTTCACTCGGTCCACATTTAACGTTCGAATTCCGATCGTTTTGGCCTTCAACGTCAACAAGTCAGAGCGTGAAATTTCACTTTTTGTTCTACAACCTGGTTCTGTCATTTCCCTGTCGCAGGGACGGTGAACGCAAGACGAATGAGACGAATTACATGAATTTACGGGTCCAGTTATCCCTTATAGTCGCCCTCTTGCAAGTGGAATTTCCATCTTGGCAAATTTTGACGACATCGCATCGATCCTGTTGAGTGTCTCATTACGAAATTTATCTCTGTATACGCACTATTTTTCCATTTGACTCTGACAGATTTCAAGAAATACAGCAAGAATAAAGCTACCTTTTAACGACGTCAAAGCTTCTGCACTTCACGTGCTCGGGAGACAAGCTTTATGCAAAATGAAGTATTTTCAATAGTCAACATCCAGTGCATTGCACAAAGATGGACGTATTTCATGTTAAACTCTTGAATCTAATTTCAGGGAGTAATCGTGAGGAATGTTGGTCGTGACGCATGTTACACAAAGTTGAACGGCCGAAGATAAGATACACTTATACTTGTGCAATACGTTTGTGCAGAGTCGATTACAAATTTAGCATTGCTTATCCAAGGATGGGCAATGCTATGTATATATATGTTGATTGGCACCGATGACAGGATTGGAAATTGAGAAATTTTGTCTTCATTTGTGTGGAATGACTCCATAGACTCATAGCCCTCGGTTGTATCAGCGAGCGGCATCTTGGTCTCCTCCCCGCGCTCCGCAAGGAACACGAGAGGCGCCTTCCCCCCCACCCCCACGTCTTCTCGGAAAATAGCAGACAAGCAGAGGTGAATGCCCCTCCCCTTGGGCAACGATCCACTATGTATTTGAGAGTGATTGTATTCAGAAGGTGGAATAGGAGTGCAAGTCGAAACTTCGGTTGTACAGTATATGTGAAACTTTTCACCCACTCGCATACTCTTTCATGATATCTTGCTTCTTTTCGGGGGGAGTCCAGACACCCAGGACACCCCCTCCCCCCCCTCCCTCCCTGGCTACGTCCCTGGTCACTGTATTCACACTTGATGCCCTTTTGCCTTTAGAACTAATACTTGATACAGCCGAAGTTTGATATAACTTACTCGAAGGGGCAGGCTAAACAATTTCGTTATAAGGAAAATTCGCCATGAGGAATTCACTACTTTTCACTTGAAAAAAAGCCTCTTAATGCGTATATAGTAAAAAAAAAATAATGCAATTGTCCATTCAAAAATGCGAAGGTCTAAGCGCGCGTTACATTGCAAGAATATAGCTCCTAAGATGAGTGCAAATACCTAAATGGGCGTGTAGAGCAGTGTGTCCTTATGAGAGCATAATAAATATTGGATAAGTCAAGGGGTGGCAAATGCCCCCTCACTTTTCCAGATGGGATATCATTTTTCCCCCCTCCCACTTGGAGACTACGTACACTGGCAAGTTGCGACTTACGATCCTTCGTGCATTCAGTGGTTTTGGAAAGTAAATTTATCTTAAAGCAAGGTTAATGCCTGAGGGGGATTAGCGTGGTAGGACACACTTGATAGGCGCCCAGTGGGAGTTCTTTTTGTCTCGGGTCCAAGATTTCCCATCCAATTAGACTTCTCCTCCCTTCTCTAAAATCTTTCCTGGAAAAGAAGAAGCTCTGGAGTCTGTCCCCTTCAGGCATAAGTCTGGCTTAAAACATTTTAATGGTAGAACAGAGGTTCAGTGCCATGTCACGGAAGGGAAGTGCTCAAACTGGAACGCTTTTTGATTTCATTGCGAAACCAAAGACATCAAAATATAAAGAAATTTCAGGAATGGAAAACTTCAACGGTGTCTTATTATCGGTTGTCCCTACGAACAAGATTGCACGGGAACCTGTGCCTGTTAGTGAAAGTGACCCTTTTTTGCCGCAAAAATATGATTTCCCTAGAAAAGGAGCCAAGGCATTCAATGCAAAGTACTTTGATATATGACCATACATGCCCGAGAAAGACATGGTTTAGTGCTACGTATGTTGTGGTTGCATCAGCAGAGTGTCTTTTTCGGCATTGAGGCGGCTCAAGAATTGGATACAGACGACGATAACACAACGCCTGACAAACGACGCATCGATGCGTGCACATCAAGATGTTTTGGAAACCTTGGAACTAGAGAAATTGATTAAATATTTCGGAAAGAAAACCGAGGAAAGGAGAATATTTGAATTTTTGTTTCACATGAAAATTTGATATCCTGATAATGTGTTTGAATTAATTTTTCGAATTTCAGATCTGATCTATCTCGTTTGCCCCCTCCCCCCAATTTCGAGGACATTCCTATGCCTGGGACAGCCCTAGGGTCGACCGGGTTGCTCGGAGGCGCCTCTCACAGCAGGAGGGAGGCGTAAGTCACTTTCGACTTATCCCAGGACCGTCCTGGGATAGCATCGCAGTCGAAACAAGGCTAATTACCACGCCAATGGAGGTGCCAGGAATAGGGAAAACGCCCACTTTTTTTTACTGATGGGTCAGATAGAGATGATCCTAAAATGACTGGAGTCGCAAGGGGGTCGACGGCGTCGTCGTCCCCCCCCCCCCGGCTGAAAGGGAACATCATATAAATAGGACCGAAGGAGTCAACTTACTATCAGTCTCGTCTGATGCAGAGGTCGTGAGCTCATCAAGTGGACCAGGAATAGTCTAATCCGTCTAATCTTCAACCGTCATGTCAACTTCAATACGTGTGAGTTCTCGTTCTTTCCCCGTTCTCCTTTCTCTCCCCTAGAATGTATCTTGGAATTTTTTACATTTCTAAACTACTCTTTGACATTCGAAGTAACCATGAGAAAGGAGGAGGGCCTTCCCATTTCTTGCTGAACTTTAGGCAGTTTCCAGGGCCGCCCAGAGGGGAGGGGGGGGGGGGGCAATCTGCCCCGGGCCCTGGAAACCTCTGAGCGGCCTTGGCAGTTTCAATTAGGAACCCTGTCATACCTCATACCTGTCATACCATTCCAAAGAATCGCTTCAAAAATAGTTCAATTCCAGTTCAGTTGCAGGTGACAGGTTGTGACAGTCTATATCAACACGATGACAGTCGTGATGACACGATGATGACTCGTGATGACACACGATGACAGCACGATGGAACTCCAGTAGTGTTTTGCTAAGTTTCATTACCCCTTTCGGTTTCAGAGAGTCCCGTTGGATATTTACATTTTTTTTAGTTTTGTAGCCAGGGATAGAGTACACGTTTGCAACATGGTTTCAGTGTTCGCTGAAACTCTATTGGAATTAAGCCATTCTTTCCTCGGATCTTTCGCAATAACTTTTCCGTCTTTTTCTCCACAGGTTTTCTACGGTCTGATTGTCCTGATGTCCATGATGGCCAGCAGCACCTTCGCCGCACCAGTGCCGTTCTTTGGCATCCACGTGGGGAAAACGCATTACCCTCCCGTGTACGACGTGTCACCGTACGTGTACCTGGGGTCAGTCCAGCCCAACCCAGTCTCCGCCTCGGCTTTTGTCACTCCCGAAGAAGTCTATCCGAGTCCTCCAGGTGGTGCCTTCCTCGAGGCACACATTGTGAAAACCCCTGCAGTGTCTTATGTACCGGCGCCAGTATTGTATTAAACACTAATCGGCCCCTGTTATTAATGACCTTTACATCAACACTTTTCATATTGGAATTCAAATAGCTGAAAAAATCTTGAAATAAAGTCTTTGGGGTAGTAGATGTCCATCGTACTGAGCTTGTCTTTTCATTTATTAATTCAAAGACAATTTACAATTACTTACTGTATTTTATTGTACTATATTTTTAAGAGCAGAATAAAGCGGAAACATCATGCTATATTTTCTTCGGGCGAGGCGATGGAATGAGTAGCTGGGAATGGAGCAAGGGACTTCAGAGGATAAAAGCATAGTTGATACACACGCAGAACAACCCCATCACGCACACTCAGCTGAATTTACGGTGATATGAAAAATCAGCGACGATTTTTGCGTACGTACGAGGGCTATTTCATAATGGGTCATCTTGTCAGAGGATGACTATAAAATGCCTTCGTCATCTCGATTTTGGATGGCGTGCAATTTGGTTTCCGTGTTTCAAAGAAGATATTTTCGTCAAAGTGAAACGGAAGGTTGGCATGTTAAGCGATCGTAGATAAAGAGAGAGCTTCACCTTGCAGGATTTTTTGCTAAAGAGAAGAGTATATGACATTTTAGGCTTTCCCGCGAGCAATTATTGGTCCTTTTTTTATGCATGGAAGTGGGTTTTAATTTTCTAGGCCATGGACGGCGAGAAAAACCTCAAATCCAGTCAATTTCAGATGCTCCTTCAAAAAAAATAAAAGGAAGGAGAAATGCTGAATCCAGATAAAAGGAAGCAAAAAAATTAATTTCCATGCGCGTAGTCACTCGATTATTACCACGAAACGAAATTGATCCGTAACATCCAAAACGCCGACTTTCAAGAATTCCGCACCTGCATTCACATCCCACGGGTGTAAAATGGTGATAAAACGAAGAAATGCGCCGAAATGAATTGAAAACCATCTAAAAGCGGATTACAACAGGTATACGATAAAATATAGAAATAGCCAGAACCAGGGACAGACCTGGGCACGAGGGAGGAAAGGAAGCACATGCAGAAGAGACATTGCAAGGGGGAAGTGGGATATGAACTGGAGGGCATGGCACCGAAAACAACTGCGCCAATGAGGAGTTGCGATCTGACGTCACTCATCGCGTCATCTCGGCCCCTGGGGGGGACTGACACCGCCTTCACTTCCGGTCCTATCCCCGATCTCCCAAAGGCCACCTGTGACCTATCGTAAGGAGGAACCGCGTGACCGATGACGTCACGTTGCAATCCCCCCCCCTCTTCTCATTGGCGCTGCACGTGCCACGAATAACGGTTGCTTCCAGCGCCACGTTTTTTCTAACTGAACGTCGAATAGGAGCTCGAACTACGACTTGCAACTGATGAAGAGCCACATGCGACAAAGGGAATTCGACAAGCGATGTCTGTGAGTCACAAAAAATTCCCACGTGCGAAAAGGCCATCGGCTGGGGACTTTTATTGACGCTGACGCTAAATAAATTTAAAAAAAAAAGTAAAATCACAATACGCTATTTAAAAAAATATTTCTACCCGCAGAATTTCACATTCTGATAATTCGTCCTTAAAATGCATCGATGGCTCTTAAACCTCGCTATTTTGATCGCGAAGTGACGCAGACAAGTCAGTTTCATACGAGATCGTAGACTAGATAGGTCTGCTCGACAGCGGAGCGAGTTTTGAGCCCTCTCTGCGCATGACGTCACGTGGTTCAAGAGAGCGCTGCGTCGTCCGCTACCGCATTGTAGTGATCACGGGAGAAAACATTATTTTTCTCATCCCTTACAGCTCCGAGCAATAGCTACATTTCATCATGAATTTATTATGGGTCAATATTTGCTAGAGTGAAGTAATTCAAATCAGACTGGAGGAAGAGACGGTGTATTCGAAAGGAAATTTGATCATTCTCATAATCTATTTTCTTCCAATCTGTCCATTCCTCGACTCATCTTCTTCACTGACTTTTGGGTGTGTCTCTGTGCTCTCTCACCATTCAGTCTCCGAATTCGGAAGAAAGTGCGGCATCGCACAAAGAGATCAATTAATTCTTTTATGACAGCCTTCTTCCCTGTAATCAAAGTGCCATCACACCCGTAAAATTCGTTGAACATTCGTTCTATGGACAAACACTGATTTAAAAATTCCACATTCGGCCTCGTTAAACTCCCTCGTGAAACGGGTCTATCCAGCTTCTTCCCTCGGAAAATGACTCTCGTATCTTGAAGATCAGGACACTTCAATCAATGGGAGAATACTGTAGCATTTCACAAATCATTGACGCTCATAGTCTTCAAGTTGAAAATGAGAACATATTCTGGCGTTTTCCGGAATGACTTTGTCCGCACGGTGGCAGAGATGTACCCACTTACTTTCGGCTTCTCTATGTTTTGGGAAGCGGAAGTATCGAATCCTCTTCGTGACATCATTTTGGTTTTTGCAGCTCGCAACAGCACATCCGACCATTTTGCGTTGATGACGAGAGAAACACGTAAAGCCTCGCAAAAGAGGAACAGGAAATGTGAAGGAGTAAAAAAGCTAAGGGGCAACTGGAGGACTTCCGTGTGCTGCTTGAACCACGTGACGTCAGCAGGAGACGACGTATTGGAGCGGGGCTGCGCGTGAGCAGACCTGTCTAGTCTACGATCTCGGTTTCATAATTTTACCATATCGTGACTCGTAGAACGTGGCCAATGATCAGTCTAAGAGGTGATGCCCTTCCTTAGCCTTCCGTGGAGACTTGCCACAACTCGGCATACCGTCGATCATCGCAAGTAATCGCTCGAAATATCTTTCCAAATGCGGCTCCAAACGACTCTTGATATTATCTTGTGGGTTCGTCGATCGCTCCGTCACTGGTATGACCCCAGACGTGCTCTGGACTCTGCTCCGTCGAGAGTAGGACACCGATGCCGATTTCTTCTGGTTTTCCCATCGACAGCCTGTAATTGCGCGTCGGAGCAAGATCTCGTCGAAAAGTGGGTTCGGCAACGCAGGTGAAGTGAGCGTTGCACGCTCGGAAACGTGTCATCCCGGATCGTCTCATAATATTCCCAAAGAGTAAAACCACCTAAGTTCGGACGCTCTAACGTTTATCGTTTATTAATACGCAGTCGCGAGAATGAGATCAGAGAGAGTTCTTCTTAACCATAGACGACCGTGTTGCTAAGCGAAAGACTTGCGGTGGCCGCGATCGTCGAGTACGATTTGCAAATATCGGGCAGAAATGAATGTGTATCGCGGACAGGACGAATTCAAGAAAACGTACGAGGACGACCTTACTCGTGAAACGCTTCCCTCGTGACGTTTCCCCCTGTGATCGATTCTCATTCCACAGGAAACTAGGGAACGTAGAGCACTGCTACAAGGGAATACGCATGTCAAGAGCACATTTCCGTCATACTTCTGGTGTGTCCAAACCACGTTCCGTTCGAACTTCATTTTTTCGCATCTAAGTTCGAACACCCAAGTAATAGGAATTATTGGAGGCCATGAGGCTTCGATGGTCATCATTTTCATCACACTCGTGCCTACTCTTATCTTGCTGTCGGACGCAAAAAAAAAAAGAAGTATCTGGATTGTACCGTTAAGGCGTGACGAGCGATTTACAATCCTATCCCGGCTCGACCGTCCGAACATTGGTGGTTTTATCCGATCTTCACATTTTCTTTTCACCAGATACGATCACCAATCGATTCGGCCAAAAGAGCGAGAAAGCGAATTCATTTTTGGAAACGACGAGACGACGACGATTGTGATTTCTTCGCGGCCTGCGGTCACGAATCAACGTACGAGGGAGGTAGAAAACGTGGCATCCGCGAATGCCGCCTGGGACCCCTCGTCGGTCGAACCTACGGCCAGTGACGAAGACGTGAAGGCGAGCGGTGTCGGATTTTCGCGAAAGAGAGAAACGCGATCGTTTCGCGCTTGCATCAGCGTGTCGGGTGGAAGATGCCCGAACGGAACGAACCGCATGCCACAGGGTCGCTCGTCGATGTCGTACGCGAAAACGGGAAGGATCTCCCCGTCGACCGGCCGTCTGCAAAAGTCCTCGATCCCAGTGAACGCCGTTCGCCGGTGGACGACCTCACCCGAGTCGATCGCAACTCACACTGCAGCGTGTGTAAAAGGCAGTCTCGCTCGACCGCGGTCGTTCGCTCTGAGCTCAGATCAGGTGACCCACCGACACTAACTTTACAGACGGTCGATCCCTGCGTAATCCTCAAGGCGTTCGCGTACAGCATCGACAGAAGTCACGGTCACAGGGTAATTTGCAATGGCTTTCGTTACTCCATCGCCTTTTTTCCGACTTGTCTAAAATCGCAAAGCTTCCTTTTCTATTTATTATCTTGCAGTTCATATTTGCGCGCGAAGCCTTGAACCACTTTGCTCCCCGCTCCATTCCTTCCAAAATGTAACTCTGGCTACATCGCTGCGTTGAACTGTGGCATACGGTCATGACGACCCCGAGAAAAAAACTGCATTCCGGACGTGCAATATCGTTCGGATAGATTCTCGACACGACGGCCGAGTTTCGCGATGGCAGTCGGTAGTTTCGACGATGCGACGCCCCGACCGAGCGCATGGATCCGTCAAGACTTCCTTCGCAAACGCATCCTAGGGTCAGGGACTGAGATTCCTACCGCATCTCGCCTCAAGGTCGATACGAAAATAAAAATCTCTCATTCGTGCTTCACTCGTTCCCGAAAAAGGTGGGTGAAAGGATGGAGACCAGCCGTCAACCCGATACGGAGCGCGAAATATTATTAATAGCACGAGTCGTTATAGCTTTGTTCTTGTGCTTCTGGAGTGACTCGATTAGTATAAATCACACTAGGCGGTGGCTACACCTTCAAAACCGATGCATCTTAGCAATTGCCAATCTTGTCTGTAAGAGTAAATCTATTTCATTCATCACCTCTCCAATCGGACCCTTCCAGGTAATTATCATGGCTTATTCGCATTCAACATCTCAAAGCCACGCACGGTTGCCAGCAAGCCTTCGCATCAGTCCCTCTATACCTAAGTTCCCAAGAGCAGTGGCGTAGCGAGGGGGGTGGGCTGGGGGGGCTGAAGCCCCGTCAACTCTGGTCAAAATGCATCCGACCCCCCCCCCCCCCCCCCCCCCCCCCCCCCCCCCCCCCCCCCCNCCCCGCCACCCCTGGGCAAAACGCCCCCCCCCCCCCCCCCCCCCCCTCCCACCGTTCCGCTTAGCCCCCGTTGGCGATATCCTGGCTACGCTACTGCCCAAGAGCCACTCAATTCATCTACTTCTTCCACCCTTGCATAGCAGTCTCGGGTCTGTGAGAAATGGGTGGGCCTCACCTCGATACAGGCGTCCGAAGTCGTCATAGCGACTTCTTATTCCTCGACTGCGTGGTCCGACGTTAGAGCATAGACTCGGATTAACCACCCGATACCTCATGAATATCTCACTCGCCGAATAAGACGGTTTAATCGACTGTCACCGCTTTCCATTTTTCAGCTACATCTCTGCGTACCGGAAAGCACACACTTCGATCTTCCAAGTCACAGTGGTATAACATGCAGCTGCTTCTACAATATCCATTTCTTCTTCTACGATCTTCGTTAAGGCCAATCATATTTCACTCAACGTAGGGTCAGATTCTTTCCACTAAAACCCAACTTCCTCCCATCACCAGCTCCCCGCTCCTGAGCGTACTTCCCTATCGTTTCCATATTCCCGCCTTCAGTGTTGGTCGCGTTACTTTTGAAAAGTAACTAGTTACAATTACAAGTATGTCATCCAAAAAGTAATTAGTTACCAGTAGAGTTACTTCTCACCAAAAGTAACTAGGTACAAGTAGAAGTTACTTTTTCTGAACAAAATTCCGATCTTTCTACAGCTTCTCCACTTCTTCGACAGAAGCTGGATGCACGAACTGAAAGCGAAAATTACCCTTGATTTCGCGAAAATTGAATTATAATCATCACTTAACGGGATAAATACTCATGCTCACTCTTTTCCTGTGCCTCTTCCCTTTCTATGGGCTACTTAACAGGAATTATACGCCGATAGACAGAATGCAACGTTTCTGACCTGCACATCGAAATATGTTTGCAGGTACAGCCAAGAAACCTGCACTGAATAAACCATGTTTTCTCAAGGCAATTTCATGTCCCCGTCTTTCCTCCCAATATTGCATCAATTAGGATGTATGTAGCCATGAAGCGCTGGTTGTTTTCAGCTAACTTAGTAGATCATCCAGAAAAGGAACGCGTCAAAGTAACGCCACATACTTCTCCCATGAAAAAGGAACTAGTTACCGGTTCCGTTACCCTCCCCTGGAAAATAACTCGTTACCTCAAAAGTTACTGAAAAAAGTAATTAGTTACTGTAACGCGTTACTTTTACTTCGTTACCGCCCAACACTGCCCGCCTTACATTACAGGGAAAGAAGGTAAGGATGAAGCCATTACAACCATAAGGGATGACCTTCCTTTGACCCGGATGACCCAGCAAGATCAGGGGCATCTATTATTTGACTAGTTATTTGTCAGAAGCAAAGAGGCCATATTATAGAATGTACAGTCAACTCTCGATATACCGCCACTGTTGGTCCCAGCCGATTTTGGCGCTAAATCGAAACACATGGCTTTAAAATTGAGAATTTTCGTTCTCAGGAAAGACTTGGCGATATGCGAGAGTGGCGGTATATCGGATGGCGGCATATCGAGAGTTGACTGTATATTTGATGTACTGCCACACAGGACGGGCGTTCATGAAGAGGATTTCATTTCCAAAATTGACACTGAAAAGAAGAGATTGTATAAAGAAACATGGTGACTTTTCTACAAAATTTCACTGTAAGGGTACATTAATCCATTTTTGCATATTCCCCAAGAGATATTTCCATTCAACCAGACAGGAGACAGGAACATTGAAAGACTTGGAAGGGGAAAAGGGAAGAAAGTTGTTCATTTACATGAACTACTGATAGTAAGTAAATTCATTCGATTTTCAAGAAATTGGACCCTACTTCCTGTTTACTAATTAAAAAAAAATGTTTTCCAGACCCGTGGAAACCTTGTAGGACAAACAAATGAGATCTCACAATTAGGATATGAAACCAGTTTCATTTAGCACATATCCTGAGTATATGCTTGCTACCTTTTATTTTTAAAAGGAGCATGAAAGGCATGCTTCGGCATGGATGTTCATTCAAGAAGAAAGAGTTACCAGACACTTCCACTTCTTTTTCGTTTGTCCAGGAACTACAGGGTGCTCCACAAGGATGGACACCACTCCCCCCTCCTTACACACATAAAACATAAAAGTAAAGAAATATAAAAATATAAAAAAGATAAAAAAAGCTAATTTTGCAACTTGAAACATTTCTTGCCTCTTTCTGTTCCAGGATGATAGCTTGCGCTCAAACAGTCAAAGTTGATCATAAAGCTTCAGTGAACTGACAGGATCTTGGCAATGACTTTCAAATAAGCATGTGATGTCACTGCATATTTAATTTGGAATTTCCTAGATTGGACTGGGATGAAGTTAAAAGTTTGTGTTAAACTTGAGAAGAGATAGTGATCTCAGCAGCTGATGCTCACTTCATCCCAGTCTTTGTAATTCAGGGTTAAGAAATAAAAGATGCATGAGCTTATGCTAAGCTTCTATAAGCCTCAATGAAAGTTCTTGTTCATATTCTGTCAACCAGCTGAAACTTCCTATAATTACCAGCTTTTGGCATTTTAATATAGGCAATCACAATGGAATAGTAAAGCATAGGAAATAGAGCTGTTTCAAAATGTAACATTGTTTTTTCTTAAAAAATTCCTAAGCCATTTTGTATAGGAGGGGGGTCCACCATCATGGAATATCCTGAAGGCTACATTGTAGCTTTTCTTTCTCTGGGATCAAATGCATTATCCCTCGTTATGAAGTACTGTCATGAACCAGTTTCAACAAGGAGTTCAGCACTTAGATATGCCAATATGTTATGATATGCTAATTGGATGTTGATGCTGTAGTTCCAATCAAAAACTAAAAACTCTTGAGTAATTAATTGTTGCATAAACTTCTCCTCCTCAGGTCCTATTGCTTTCTCAAGTATCAATGAGATCAGGAAACTGCCAGCAGAACTCTCCTGTGATATTGCCTATTTGCCAGTTCTGTACCAGACCTCATTTTGACATCACTGTGACAAGCGGCACTTCATGAGCATTGCATTGATACACAAGTTGACATATACCCTTCAATGACAATTGGAAACAACAGGACACTTAGCACGATCTGGACTGTTCTTCAAAATACATAGATTAAGTCTCATCATACTACTAATGCTCACGGAAGATGTCATAAGCCATAATATTAATTTAGTCATGATTGTAGAGAATGTTTCCATTTGCAATCATCTGGCAGGAATCCACTGAGATGAAAAATTACATAAACTTATTGGGGAACAACACGAGTCTTTGGTCGTGGGGAATTATGAGGCACTCCAGTCTTGCTCCCATGATGAAGGTTGCGATCACCACAATTGTGTCGTTGGACCTTCTCCGACAGATGAGCAACCTCTTTCTTCAAGGCCTTGATCTCCTCCACATATGCCCCTATCTTCCCCTTACCTACAACATGGTGGAATTGTGCTTTCATTTGTAAAGCAATCACCTCAAGGCTCTGGTTAATTTAGAGGACAACTGAAATACCAGAAATAGGCCTATGCTTCTCATGCTTTTTGCTTCCATGTGTGCCTTCCAAACTCTATGTTTTCCCTCCATCCAAATATGTTCCCTGTCCTCTCCAAAGGTGTTCAAACAAAACTGTCAGAACCCAATGCCCTATTTCTAATGTCACACATTCTATTCTGTCATTAATGTTTACTTGAGTCAGATCTTCAACATCTGAGTCAAAGACAAACACCTAAAAATGAAATATAATCCATGCTCCATGCAAGAATAACAACTCACTCAATTCTCAGTTGGTATCATTACCCATGGACAGCATGTGCTATGCAAAAGAGGAGTACTGAGTCTAAGTTTTCTATTGCAATTTTGATTTTTCTGACTAAATTCAGAGTTATTGGGTGCATTATTATTGATATGCATGCCAAAAAGCCATAAGAGCAGAAGTCTGGTCTTAAAAACTGTAGAAACCAAAGTTTCATATTTCAAAATAGTGTTCAGTGGGAAACAACTAACCTTCATGTTTCTAGGGAAGCAAAAAACTTTCCATTCCCAAGCATTTTGAGACAATCTGATGGCCCTACCCCTTCAATGTGAAGGTGTGCTTTGTTGAAGGGATTTTCCTCATAAGTGCTTCAGCTATTGAAACATTGCAATATGAAAGACTTGCTGCAAAGAAGTAAATACTAAATTGCTTCTGAAAACATGATGAATGATCACAATGTTGCCAGACCTGAAATGCCATAATTAATTTAAATATTGTCTGATATTTTCCTGATGAAACATCTGATGTTCCAGGATTGGCCTCATTATAAATCTCTAAAATCCATTTGCTTCAAACCCAATCCCTGATATTTTTGTACCCATACTCTACTTAATAAAAATTTTCATTCTTCCTAGTGGCACTTGTTTCGCTCAGTTATAGCTTCAATCATGGAGAAAAAAAACAGGTATCATAATGACTTCTGGTATCTGGACAGGAGACTTGACCTGACCTGAAAGGAGTTCATGAGATTTGAGCTGTGCATTTTCAGCTTGAAGGTCCTTGAACCTAGTCTTCAGGTTCCTTAAAATGACCTCAGTTTCCTCATCCAGTAATTCCTTCCTCATCAGGTGATCCAGCCATTTCACTTCCTCCAACTTCATCTCCTGCATTCATTATTATTGCATGTTGAGAAAGTCACACTTCCATTCATCATGCATTCATAAAGTCAGGAATGATAGGATTATAGCCTAATAATTTTTCATTGCCAACAAAGTTTCAAACCCAATTATGACATTGTTATGCCAAAGTTATCTTGACCACAAGATCTGAGCCAAGGGACTAAAATGGATCCAGATTGACTTAGTGATCCTAACTTAGTCATTTGGGTTGTTCTGGGCCATTCATATCAGATTTTGCAGTTGAAATAACTTCAGAATCATGGCACCATATCAGGTAGACACATGGGTCATAATAAGGCAGTAAATGCTACAGGGTGTCTGAAAAGTCACTGTGCAGTAGAATTAATTTATTTTGTTGCATCGTATTTAGCATTGTACTGCGTATCACATGTATTGCATCATCAGAGACATGAATTTCCACTCAATACTTCAAATATTAGCACCATCCCCAATTCACCTAATTTATTGTCTGTAATTCCTAGCTCCAGTGAGGCCTCCTACATCATGTCGCGAATTCTACTGCACAGTGATTTTTCAAACACCCTGTATAATACTATTATACCTGACTTCTGGGATACTGTGTACATAAAAAAAGGAAACAATTGAATTGTTTTAAAATGTCAAGACCAGCCCAGAGAAATGGAATGAAATGATCATCATTGTATGCAAAAATTAAACTTAAAGTGCTGCATTTGAAAGCTGCACCTGATACATACTGAAAAGAGGGAAAGACAATACTTACCCTCCTTACAGGAGATCCATCCTTTTCTTTCAGTGATGCTTTTCCTTTGTGTAAAGGTCCTTCATCTGCATTCATAGGAAAAGACACAGAGAGCTGAGAAAAGTTTCAGCAACTGAGAATTTGCATAACATTTCACTGAGAATCTGAGCTAATACTGTCTGAATGTTCCAGGTAAATTCGAATGCAGTTCCCAGGGTGTCATCCATTGGCATTAGACTTTTGCAGAACATTAATTTGAGATCAGAAACCTGATCTCTGACAGACTATTCACTTCCTTATTTGACCAGTAAATTTCACATCCACCTTGGGTGAATGAATATAAACATGATGATATTCCAAGAAAGATATGATGCAATGCATCTAGTAATCATGAAATCAAGAAGCACGAAGTAAAGCAGGGATGATTATTGCCATATTGCATAATATGTCACATCAGTGTTATTTGTTCTATTGTGGTACAATATGATATTTTTTTTTACAGCAGTCAGCAGAGGATGGTTTTCATGGTGGGGGTTCACATGTAGGAAGAGAAGATCAGATTTCATGCCAGACTCATGAGATAGCTATCTTATCACAAGGGGGGAGGGGGGAAAATGAGCTAGATCAAAAATTATACATGGTGGGCCAAAAAAAACAAAGCTATCATTTTTGGTAAGCTGTCAATCTGATTGTATGTGGCTCATTTTTATGACATTTGGTATACACACAGGGTGACTCAATTAGGGTTTGTGTGCCAAGTTTCAAATAAAAATGTCAAAAACTATGAATTGGCATTTAATTTACTTTTCATCATCAAAAAAGTAAGTGTTCATTTTTTATTTCAGCTTAAAAATTCTTTTGTCACAAATGACAAAAACAAGCAAGCAAACAAACAGAACAAAAACATATGCAAAAATGGCAAACACGAAAGCACACAATTTGGTTTGGGGACGTACATTTTAACTGAAAAGGTGCTCAATGTGCCCTCCATTCTGTTGAAAGCAAACCTCTACTCTGGGACACCACAGATCAATGGTTTGGTCAATAAACCTTTGAGGCAGTGCCTCCCAACCTTCCTTTGTAGCATCACGCAGGAATGGAAGGTCAATGAATTCGGACCTCCCTTTCCTCCCGATCTCAAGATTATATCGATATTTTCGATAGCACATTTTGTAGATAGTCATCAGAAAATAATTACAACTCCTATAATTTTAAAGACAGATAACTGAAATTTGGCATGCAAACTCCAATTGTGTCACCTTATAAGCCTACAAATTTTAATTGAAATCAGCAGCATACAAAGAGATAGACAACTCACCAAAAATGATAGCTTTGTTTATTTTGGCCCACCCTGTATATCATATCTTAGCAGCAAGTCAAATCTTATGATAATGGATTTTCAATCCCCACAGTGGCTAGCATTTTTGCTGCCATTGAACCGATTACCACATTCCCTAGGATTCCTGGAACAATGGGAAGAAGAGTTGGAGACTGCATCTGGTGCCTCAGAAGGGTGAAGGCAGGGGTCCCTGTCTGTTTCTGGTTCTCTCCTCTAGCTACATCTTAAATCTAATTACTATTTTTTGTCTCTCTATCTCCCTTTCCTCTGAGATAATTGACCAGCAACGAAAAATCCTTATAATTCAGTTGTAGAAGGGAAGAATTCTGAAGCAGAAAGACACCTTGAAAGATATGAAGGAAAAATATAAACTGAAACAAAGACAGCCTCAAAAAATATGAGGAAATCAAAGCAGAGTGTGAAAAATTGAAGGCAAATTTTTTATTTACGAATCATGCATCATGCATGTGGAAAATGAATTCTAACCCTGAAGTGAGAGCAGTCAACCAAGGATAATCTTAAATGAAATAATCAATTGTATAAAAGGAAGGTACATAGAAGCAAGTGAAACTTACAATGTACTTCATCAGGTTGCAGCAGTACATCAATTGACCCAGTTTGTAAGCCTCTTCTCTGTAGTTCCTCATAGAGGATCTAAAAAAGGAAACAGAGCTCCAAGTTTGTTCACACCATGAAGGTTCACTTCAAGTGAAGTGAGCCTTCTGATGTGAGGTAAGAATGACTGACAAGGAGGAACACAGCAATTTAAGTTTCACACAAATGAAAAATTTGGGGTGCTGAGGCCATTTCTCCCACACTATATAGGATACTGGTGTCAGCCAATCTGATGGAGCATCAGCAAAATTTAGCATAGGTACATCTTGAGCAATAATCCTGATTGAAAATTGTGTTTTGACTCATCATCTACAGGTATTTGCCATCAGACTCTTGTAGCAGCCTAATTTTTACTGACTCAGCTGGTACTATATAAAAATTTTCATGAGTTTGAACTGACTTTTGGGAACTGATCATTTAGCATTTTAAATAAAGGGCATATGCCTAAGTTGTCTCTAAGGGATTTGTTTTGCAAACTTTTGTTGTCTCCTCTGGCTTAGGAGTGAGGCTTTGGTGCCAAGTGCAATCATGTTTCTCTTGCTTCTGCAGGGAAATTGTGGTTCATTGCCATAAGTGAGATGGGAACTTTGCAGGGAAAAGCTCAGTGTGTATTGCAACTGGCATCCTAAAGTGTACTAGCCAGAACAAAGTCTTGTGTGAGCAATGCGAGTTTTTAGGAATTTCAAAAAGCTCAATCTATATGCTTTCAGAAGATGGCACAAGCAGTTTAAAAATGTAGTGTCATATACCAGAAGAAACTAGACCTGTGTCTGACAGACTTGCATGTGGGGCTTCTTGCTAATGTATCATACTTCAGCCAGATGAACCATGCCTACCTTCTTCCTCCTAGTTGATGACATTTTCCTTGTTTCTAAATTCCTTATGCCATCCTCTGATAACACCATGCTATAACCACATGTTGATCTAGCACCAACCTGAAACTTGTGGGAGAGGCGTTCATTTTCAATTCGAAGAAGATCGAGGGCAAAGGAATCCTCAGAGCAACGAACATCAGCTTGCTCCAACCGCATCCCCAGGAGCCTCACTTCACACTCCATCCTCAATTTCTCCTGTCCCAAACATTCATGCCTAGAAATGGAACATTAGTATCAGAAAAGAGATCATGAACATGCTCTAGGAGGAACCAAATTATATTATTCACTTGGCCAAAAGATCATCATAGTCTTGTTGGAGTGCTTGTAACCGTGCATCAGAATGCTTTTGTTCCTCTCTTGTGGCATGAATTTCCTGTCTCAAAGATGACAGCTGTCTATGATATTTTCCTTCCATCAGTCTCCTTTCATGCTCCACCTGATGTTTCCATTCCAACTCAGCTTCCTTTCTGAAATGATGTGGGAAAATAAACAAACATAAAAATCCTAGAATTCAATACATGCCAGACTTTCAATAATATTAACAATTATATTTTTCCACTTGTATATTTTTAAGTAGGGTAAATCTACCAATTAATTTTACATATTTTCATTCACTGAAAAATAATTTGTATATGTTTTATTACATCTCTAAAATTAACATGACTTAATGGCTTAATCTGGACATTGAAATTGAATATGCTATGTTCAAGCAAAAATTGAATGACCCATAAGTAATATACAGGGTATCCCATAAGTCCCTTTACCCTCACGTTTTTTTTCCAGGTGAATTACAGTAAGGATTTATGAAAATGGCAGAAGATATAAGTGACCCAAGTCCCTTTATATTGTCAAACAAGTGCTATTAATTGTCATAATAAACGTAAAAATGCATAAATAACTAATTGCATAAGTTTCATTTTGTTACCCTATTCCACTAGGAAAGATTCAGGGGTAAAGGGACTTATGGGACACCCTGTATAATAGGCCCAAGCAACACATACATCTAAATCAGGGGTGTCAAACATACAGCCCACTGAGGTGGTTCATCTGGCCCACCATCTGTTCTTGAAATTTTCCCTTGGATTGACTGTTAGCACAAATTTCAGTGAAAAATTATGGGTGCGGCCCACAGGCATCTGCAGGGTAAGGAATGCGGCCCACTGACCGATTTGAGTTTGACACCCCTGATCTAAATGATGCCTATGCAACATTACTGCAATGTCAGCTCAAGTACCATTGCAGCAATGTTGCATGGATGTCATGTGTTGCTTGGGAGGGTATTACAGATTTCAGGTTGACGTAATTGTCTTTGGAGTCATGATTTACTTAATTGCTAATTTTACTGTTTTCACATGATTCATTCAGGTAACCACACAATAAGCATAGTACCTCTGATAAGTTATACCTTGAAGTCCAGTCATACATGAAGAAGCACAGGGCATTTACATTCAACTTAACACAAGGTTTTGGATCATGCCATTCTATGGAATGATTTCAGGAAATGCTTGTGATTGGGACTCACCTGGAATTCTCCAAGAGAAACTTGCTTTTGGTTGCATTCTCCCTTGCTTCTGTAAGGGATTTATTGAGGAGCACAATATCTTCTTCAGCCTTCTTGGTCCGTTTCTCCCAATTCCCTTTGTCCTTCTCCAGCCCTTCCTTTGATCTGGTCAAGATACGAATCTCTTCCTGCAAAGCCTTCACCTCCATGTCTTTTCCTTCCACCTCCAGTCTCAAATTGGACACCAGATCCCTGAGAAAAAGAGATCAAACATGTCCTTTTGGACTTCATTGCTGTATCACCTTTCATGACTGATGCTAACCAACAACTTCTAATTTGAAGATTCATTATGGACTTTCAAAGAGTATGTCATTGTTGAGTATGCAAGGAACTGATGGCAAGAGAAACTTCTGAGTCCTGCAAGCTCAGCCATGAATATTCCAGATATGAAAGTTCTACCTCATCTCATTTCATGAAGATTCAAACCTGGACAGAAGGACAGGTATTATGCAGGAGAAAGAAAAAAAAGGCAGGTCTACCTTACACAGGAACTCATTCATGAAATGCTAATGGTACTATAAGTTTTCAAACCTGTGAACTCCAGTAAGGACATGAATGGTCATGAGAAATAATCAAAATGCCCCCCGGATTTTATGCCCAAATCAGAAGGAAGATGTTAAGTACAGGGTGACAATTCTCAATGTTACAGATTTTAATGGCTCACCATGTACAAAATTTTCAATGGAGAGAGTTGAGTGACACATCTCTAGAAAGCTTGTCTCATTTAGTTTTGTTTTGTTTCATTGCAGACTTGTTAAGATGAGGGGTCAATATTTGCTAGAGCATAGAGCTTGGATAGTGACTAAATTCATGGAGACAAGGTCAAACTGTGGGAATGCTGAAATCAAAATGGAGGGCATCTTGAACACACCCACGTGGAAATTCTGTACATGACAGGGTGTATGATTCTATATGGCCATGTATGATCATATATTTGCAATATACCACCATATATGTATTCATATATTATCAGTAATACAATATCAAAAGTTATGGGCTAATGGCATCATGTCTGACATGTGGTAAATTTCCATAGGCAAGTCTTATGGTTGTTAATGAATGCAACATGAGGTCAGTGGGCCAGAGGGGGTCAGGGGCCAGAGGACTCCTCCAGCTGAGGGGGAGGAGTCCTCAAACCCGACCCAGGTGATATTGGGGGAGAAAAATCATACCAAGCTCCATACCAGGGGATGCTGGGGGGGGAAGGGGGTGGCATCTGCACTCCCTGCTGCCACTGCATGAGGCTTTTACATGAAGGCCATGACCTTCTGATGCCTCTGCAAGTGATATTTTACTTACCCATTACATTGTACATGAAAAATTAGCCATGTATAACCTTTAAAGTAATTTCCCAAAATATTTATTTCAAACCTCTACCCTCCCTGGATAGCAAAAGTGTATCAAGTATGAAAAAAGTGGGAGGGGGGGCATGGGAACTCTAGGGCAGCAGTGCATAAACTTTTCAGTTCCATCCATGTATTCTGTTGTGTCCCTTTATTCCCCTCCCTCCCCCCTCCCCTGGTTCCATTTTATCAGAAACTGACTGAAATTTCAAGGAAGTTGGCATGAGAAATGAAAAACAAATATATGGATTATGTACCCTTTTAGGATGTGGGTATTTGTCAGACATTCTCACCATATGTAGACATGTTTAACTTCATATATGGTGCAATTGTATGAGCCAATATATGAAAATATATGGGGCCATATATTTTCATTATTATATGATTTCATGTGACTTGTGTCAAACCCCATACATGTTTCATATATGTTCATATAGGAATTGTACTATATGTTTATATATGCTCCATATATGTTAGACTGGCTAAATACATATGACCATTTCATATATGGTCTTATATGAAATTTTCACATGGGCATTTTAGCATAACTTCAGTATAATTTGGCAAATTTCTTTGATATCAATAAAACTGCAGAGCTTCAGCCTTAAATTGAGCAATTACTCATTAAAATCAGTAGTCAATTAAAATAATGTGAGCTTATGAAAATCTGTAACACTGAAAATTGTCACCCTGTATATATATGAAAAGACACCCTGTACCTTAAACCAACACAGCAAGCAAGGTTTACCCATTTTGTAACTCCATAAAGGATATAAAAAGGAGTTCTAAAAATGAACAAAGCTCAGATCATTGGCAGTGATAAAATTAGCTAATCTGCACCTGAGGTGATTGGTGTCTTGAATTAGGAGATTGCGCTTCTCCTTCCATCTCTCATAGTCAGCAACAGGATCTCCAGCATCTCCAAAGAGGGCCTTGAATTTCCCATATTCCCTCTCAACTTGGGCATGAACCTTCTCCAATTCAGCATAGAGAAGCCGGATATGCTCCACCTCTTTGGTCTTCCAGTCCAGTCGCGTCCGAAGTTCTCCATTCTCTCTTTTCAATGCCCCCATTGTCTCATACAGCTTCAGATTCTCTTGACGAAGAAACCGAGTTTGTTCATATATATGTATTCGCACTACATCTTTTACAGAAAGATCCTCTTCTTTCTGCATTTTCAAGACCTTGTATTGACAATCATCCAACTGGAGCTCCTTCAATTCCTTTTTCATGGATTCAGCGCCTTCTTGTAACCTATTTGACAATAATTGAAGTTCACATAAATGAAATCTAGAACTTATTGTGAAGAAAAAATAAAGAAATTATACAAAGATCTTCTCAGACAGACATTAAGAAAGGGAAACAAAGAATGCAGAATTACCATAAGATGAGTCATACCCAATTGATTTTCTTATCAAGTATATCAGGGGCTCTGAACCCCTGACCCACAGAATCCTAGAGCCAGGAGTCCATAGATGAATCTAGGTTGGCAACACACATGTACATAGTATTACATCATAGCCTACTTCTCAGTGAACCTAATTACAATGTGTCTACATGCACAAAATGCAGCTAAATTGGTTCCAATTCATGAGACCTAGGTTGCAATGAAAAACAAGAGACCAAAGCAGAGGTTCATAAATGACAGTGGTCTGCAGTTCACCTGGCATTGACTTCTTCCAACAGCTGCTGCTTGGATACCAATACCTTCAGTTCCTCAGCAACCTGCAGCCTCCAGTCTGAGGACTCACGCAACCCAGCTTCCATCCTACACAATTAGGATGTGCATAGCTTTGTCAAACTCAAAGAATGTGATGAGGACATTAGACAAATTAGATGAGATTAAGCTAGACAGTTAGTGCCTCACAGATGAATTAATTTCATGTACTCAAGGTCAAAGACATTGTTCTGATGGTATTATTTTATTTTACCTCATTAGATTCCATGTCTTCCCATGTGAAAATTCCATATATGACAGGGTGTATGATTCAATATGGTCATGTATGATCATATATTTGCCATATACCACCATATATGCATTCATATATTAGCAATTGTATGGCATATAATATATTTTACCTGCATTACAATATTAAGTGTAATGGTCTAATGGCATCACGTCTGATATGTGGTGAATATCCAAAGACAAGTCATATGGTTGTAAGTAAAACAGCATGATGTCAGTGGCACATTTTGGCTGAAGAGTCAGGGAAACAGGGCAGTAGAGTGAGAGTGTCAAGCCTGGGGATGCCTGGGGGGGAGAACCATTTCTTCCTAGGACCATTCCTTCATTGGATTATTTCAGAAACAGTTTTTGTTCCCATCTGTCTTGTGAGTTGTCAGTCGAAATGAAGAAGACAATCCTACATCAGTAAGCCAAGTTTTGTCATGAAATAGCATTACTGATGAAAATACTTGTGCAGATTGAAGTTTATATTGAAACTTTAACCTTCAGTTACAAGGTGTTGAACACCATGAAACAGGAGTTCTTGGAGTAATTGACTATGGTCTATGAACAATTAAAAATGAGTTGATTGCTAAAAAAAAATGCAAAGTATGGTGACTGCATATGAATGACTATACAGTATTTGATGGATTATGGATCCTTTTAAGATACAGGCATGTTTCAGGTAATCTCACCATACATAGATATGACATCGCAGACATGGACAGTATATGGTGCATTTGTATGAGCCAATATATGAAAATGTATGGGGGCATATATTCTGATATGATTTTATGTGACTTCTGTCAAACCCCATATATGTTTCATATACGTACATATATGCACCATGTGTTAGACTGGCCAAATATATGGCCATTTCATATATGGTCTTATATAAAATTTTCATGAGGGTTGCTTAGAGTATTCCCTTTCCACTTATAAAGTTCTAGCTCACTCTTTGAACCTCCATATGCAAAATGTGAAAACCACTTCCCAATGGCTCCAATCACTGGGAATAGACTGGTCCCAGCTGTCCTAAGTAAAATTTTCAACTGTTTTACCTATTTTCCAAAATATCAGACCATCCCGTCCCGCCTAAAATCAAGACGTCCTTTCTGGACAGCCGCAAGAATCCTGCACGACCAGGGGTCGTGCACAGAAGAACGCTGGCGAGAAGCCTGGTATCGCGTGGACGTGAAAAACAAGAACCTCATTGACGATCCATCAGCTGAGGTACCAGGTGTCACACTCCAATGCCGCGAATGGGTGACCTTAAATCGCATCCGGACTCTTCATGGTCATTCCGGACACATGATGCACAAGTGGCGTATTAAACAATCGCCAACGTGCGAATGCGGCACGCCAATCCAAACTATGGAGCACATCATCAACAAGTGCACATTGTACTCATTTCCCAGCAGCATCAAGGATATACACGCAGCATCACTAAAAACTATCGACTGGATTTCAAAGATTAACATCAATTTGTAATAGTTGCTATACCCATACGAAAGAAGAAGATTTTCCAAAATATGATATCAGCCATTATGGAACCGACTATTGTGTATGAAAATTCTTTCTTCAGTAAAATTAGATTGGCTCAGTACACTTTCAGGCCCATTACATATTGAGATCTCTCTCACCTGAGAAGAACTCATTTCAGAGTTCAAAAACCAAAAATACAAACTTGAAATTAAGAAAAAGTGCATCCAAAAATGTAAACTTAAAGAGAAAGTATAAAATGCATATAAGATATGCATATATCAGAGAGCAGGTCTTCTTTTTAGGTTTCCATTTCCCAATATGCATCCCAACATCATATGTGTCTCAGGGAAAAACAGCTCCAATATCCCACCTTGCCCTCAATTGCTGATTTTCCTTTTGCAATACAGCAAGGGAATCTTCAAGAAAGGCAACTTGATTCAGGTGTTCCACTCGCTTAGCAGTCATCTGTGCCAGATGAAGTTTCAGGGTTTGCAATGCAAGAGATTCATCCTCACTGTCTTCATCTTGAGTAGCACTCTCATTCTCTGTCACATTTTTGGAGACAGATTCTGTACTCTCTGCCTTAGCTTCTTCTTCTTCACCTTCAGCATTTCCACTCTTGGTCATGCTACCCAGATGTCTGATGCAGGAAACAGGTTTCACACTCTCCTTGAATTGAACAAGATATAGCCAAGTTTAATGAGTGCAAGAGCAAGAACCAAGTTTACAGAGAGCATTGTTTCTGGTGCAGCAACTCATGAAAGAGAGTTGAAGAGTTCCTCTAAAGCACCAAGTTATAAAAAAAGCTGGATATATGTTGTGTGGTTAGGCTTTTAACTGACAGGAACAGCTCATACCAAAGATATAGTCAAATATCATTCAAAGTTTTACATCATTTTTATATATTCATTCAGAGAAAATTCATCAGCCAACTAGATTGACTTCCATTTGTAAATAGAAAGCAAATTCTTCTATTATTGATCATGAATTGAATTTTCTCTGGGCAGCCCTTCTGATACAAGTTCTTATTTAAGAACATAATACTATTGTGATGACAGTAACAGTGAATACTAGATCTGCAGATCACATAGCATCATGAATCTTCAAATTAATAATGTGGCAAAAATATTTATATACGTTCATACAAATGTGAGCAAGTGCTCAGCTCAAAGAATAAGAGCAGAGCTATGCCCAGAGTCTCTTGTTGCTTTCTACCTCAGCGATGCAGAGGGACAAACAACAGAGATTAACTTTAAGTCATGGAGGCAAACTCTTCACTGTTACCACAGGTGATCATATTTGCAATCCAAGCTATGGGTCACTAAATCCAAACTGAAATAAAATCACTCTACAATGGAAAATGTGCTTTCACAAAGAGAGAAAATACAAACCATTGTTCTGCATGAATGCACTTGTGCACTTCATGAAAGAATAATTACATTCACTTTATTTTCCTCTTGTCTCTCAACACCTGAGAGAAATTCAATCTCAAGAATGCCAGCCATGATGTCATCACTCCAATCGCACAGTAGAAGGAGATTAGCATCAAGGGGAGGAAAGGATAGGAAGTATCCAAGCCCAGAGAAGTGTGGCCCCATGAGTAGAAGACATACACTGCTACCAATCCTGTCAACAAGAACATATTTTCTGTTCCTTATATCATAAAATTCTAATTTTTTACTATCAATAGTTAATCAGTGAAATTAATTTGAACAAGTTCAAAAAAACCTTCACTTCTCCAAGACAGGGAGATAAGTGATATGGAAGATGAATAAAATGACAAACAAAAGCTAACCTTATTTCCAATCTTATCTATCGTCACTGGGAAACTTACCAAACAAATAAAGCCGCTGCATGAAATGTAGTCGGATAGAAGATGGATGAAGATGCAACACTAACAAGACAGTAGCAGTGACATCAGCAATCCATATGAAGACCTTCAAGAGGTTCTCAAAGGGAGTGAAGAACAATGGGAATAATGAGAAGAGAGCTGCATTGGCAAGGAAAGCATAAAGCGAGGCTGCTTCATCCTCCAACAATGCCAGGCACCTACACATCACAAACAAAAACATTTATTTAAAAAACTCTTTTGAAGGATCAGAGGTGCACATTCAAGCCTTATGAAGTATCATATTAGCTGAATGAATCTGACTTCATGATTGGTGTCTACAGGCATGGGTTCATATGAGCTATTGATACCAAACTCCTAATGTGAAATCAGATTGAATCAATTTGATGTTAGGTCATATAAACATTTTTAGGTTAGGTTCTTCAGTGCAACAGGGTCTCTCATGTGAGGAAACACTTGGGATTCAATTGAAATAGTTGCTTTAATCATATCTGTCTATGTTTCAGCAAGATATAGATAGGCTTTGCTTCTGATATATTGAAGCTTTTTTGCCAATTTGCCCCAAGCAAATAATAACGGTATGTCAGGGGAGCATGAAATAGCAAAGTATCTGAGATTCCTCCAGTCAGTCACAGGCAAGCTATTAGCATCTAGATACACTCATTTTAGCTAAAAAGTAGAGTTGTATGTTTTGCACCTTTTAGGCCTTGTCAATATGTTGCCTGATATTCACTTCCTTCATACATTTTTCACCACATCTCAGGATTTCTGTTAAAGCTTTGTGCTTCCTTCTACCCTGATAATGCACTATCAATTTGTTCAATTTCAGGCAATCAATTGTTCTTAACCTAATTATAATGTCCATCACAAGATATCGTAGGGATTTACACTGGGGTTTGCATGGAGCTTTCAATTGAATTGCAGAGAGGTTGAGTTGTGGATGAGTCTTTATCACTGTGAACTCCAAATTCCCACACTAGGAAGGGCTGCATCTGATGGGACTCCCTGAGCTGAGTACTTTTGTCCCCCTCTGTCTGACATGCTGCTCTGAGGAGTTCTTGTCTTCCATAGCCTGAGATGAATGCCTTTCATTTAGAGCAGTGGTGCCCAACCTATGGCCCATGGGCCGGATCCGGCCCACAGTGACAGTTCATCCAGCCCATGGCGCTTCCCAAACATTATTGTAAATGTAATATTAGTGTTAAAAAAATAAGTATTGTGGCCCGCAGGAGGTCCCTTAAGGGGTAATGCGGCACAGTTGGGCAGAAAGGTTGGCCACCCCTGATTTAGAGGAAGTCTGTGGCCCATGCCAACCATCAGACTGTTAGCCTGTATGTGGTAGTATAAGGGAGGAAATCCAATGCTTAGACTTGGAATATGCCATTCGTTTCTTCTAGAGAAGAAATAGGTTCACTAGACTGAGTATGATGCTAAGAAATAACTTGTACAAGAATCCACTGGTACCTTATACAGTTCCAATGAAAACCATTTAACACTTCACAGACAATGGAATAGTATAATCGTCCCTCCTGCCTCTTCCCTGCCAGATGACAGGATGCTGAGTGATCTCAATCATTAAATATTGGCAGAAAATCAATGTGATGAACTGCAAGCCTCACACTTGTCCAGTTGTAAACAAGTTCCTTGTACTGTCTGCTATGTCTGATAAAACTGTCATCTGCAACAGCATGTTGCACCCAGAGACTGTTGTCTGGAAAGAGTAAAGACTAAGCAGTATCAGGCTTTGAATATAAGAGCTTATATTGTAAAAATATTGAATATAGATAATACCATATATTTTTTGCTGCTCTGTTGTACTGAAAATTAGAATAATTCACACTTTTACAAGCCCTGAACATTATAATAAAACTGGAGCATGACTTTTGCTCCATTAAGAGAATAATGCCCATAAAAAAGAAAGTTCTTACGCAAGAGGGATGGTTATGAGCAGGATGGCCTTCTCATGAACATGCCAACCAAATAGGAAGCTGGCAAATGCACAAAGAATCAAACTCTTCAGGAACTGCTGTGGTATGGGACGCCGCCACACACTCCACAAGGCTGGCTGTTGAGATTGAAATGGCCCTTCACATTATCACTCCAGTAGCATCCTTTCTTTAATTTAGTAATAGTTTAGTAATAGGACTGGTACTCACAATCATGAAGGAGAATGTGAGAAGAAAAGTAGCAATAGGTGGTACTGAGGGTAATACTGAATGAACATATTCCTGCACCAAGCCTCCTGTCATAACGCCTTTCTCCAGTGGCACATCATAACCCAGCAAGCGACCTATCCTTCAAATGCAAAAAAAAGGAATCATTGAGGAACTCAACAAATATTAAAAGGATGCATACAAATGGAAGCACTTGAAGCTGAATAAAGGAGACAATTTGGATCATGAGATGACCTGAACTTTGTTTTAAATGTAAATTTGATATATCATTCTCTAATCACAGAGAAAGCAAGCTTTGTATTCCTGGGGATTTGTTTTTTTTTTTTTTTTTTTTTTTTACCAAAAGCTCCACCATCAGAAAACCATCCAACAATATTTAATTCAAGAAATGTGGACCACTAAGCCTCTTGCAATGAGGTATGAATGATTCAGACAAAGGCTGATATTCCTTCCTGTAATTTCTGACTGCTATTATAACAAATCCAGTATTAAGGCAGCTGGAGAGGAAATACAACTGTTACAAAAAAAAAGAAGGCAGGCAATCATTATGCTTGAGCAGCTTCTATGAGGTTCATCTACTTGCTGAAATGGTAAGGGTTCCACACATAAATCCAATAAAACTTGACATATGGAAACTCAATTACCAATTCAAATCATCAACACCACCAGGATCATAAGTATAACTGCTATTCAGTAAATGGGAATTCAATTCCATATCACAGTGTAGAATCTGGTGATGAAAAAGGTTTAGGTTCTCCAAATTAATATTTTTATTGTTCTATATCAATCTTGTAAGATTCACCACATATTTCTCATTTGAAATTTGGAGTCATCAGTATGCTGAACACCAAAATCAAGTAGCTAAAAAGAGTTGCCACTTGATATGTAGCCTGGGTTTGGGGGATCTTTCAGGTTGCTTTAGTACTCAGTATGATTACCTACAGCTAGACCTATTCTGGGCTGTCTCCACCAATTGTCAACCCTAGTACCTAACTGCCTAGAGAAAATTTTAGCAAATTCTTAAATGCAAATCAGGCAGAATTGCAAATGCATCTGGAACTTTCATGACAAAAAGACATCAGAGATTCATACCTAGAGCACCCACCTGAGATGCTGAGAGTTTTATCTGCAGTATTATATAGAGCCCAGAAGTTAGGTGCCCAGTATGCATGACACAATCCTCTCTTGAAAGGGAAAAGACGTCTCAAGACTTGTTGGCCCTGACCCATATAGATGAAGGGGCCAAAGGCTATTGCAAAGACTGAGATAGCTGTAGCCCCCAAGCCAAGAAACTTGGTGAAGTTGAATCCTTTCTCTGACATGCAATGTCTTCGGAGAAGGTAGACAAAATACACAGGTGCCACATACAAGTATATGTGCTTCAAATTCAGCAAGATAGAGAACCACAAAGCAGATGTCAAAGCCCAGTCCTGAAAAAAATGAGGTGAAGACATGACTCTACCTTGTCCACACTACCAGTTCTATACCTTTTTCCTTCTAGCCTTTGAAACTTTAATGTTGCTGTGGTATAGCAGAGTATTTCATATGGTTATGAAAAAGTGCAAGACACATCTCAAGATGGAGAAACATGCTACAGTGCCAGTGACTATAGACATTACCTGGAGCAGTTAGTGTTCATGAGCAAAACACAGTAGTGACATTGATATGGGAAGATGGGGGGAATTCAGCAATGGGTAATTTGAAATTAGGTCAATAGCTAATGAACTGAATTCATTATTGCCACTATTTGCAATTGCATGAAATTTAAAACTATTTTGAAACAATGAAAACTTCTGAATTTATCAAGCAATTCAAAAATACCTTTGACTCAATCCAAAAAACATAGCTGAAAGAATTGAGTTGACATATTTTCCCTCAATAATTAACTTATCCTATCAGAGGTGTATGTTCTTCTACCTGCAAAATGTTCTCAGTTGGGAACGATGCAGAATAATAGGATTGTTTGGTTGAATACAGAGCAAAACACTTATTTCAAACCTATAAACCTTCACTCATCCACAAATTTGGAATTGGGGAAAGTAAGCAAAAAATATGGAGACAATTGTCAGACTTTCTCCTGACAATGCCTTACACTCCATTGAAAGAAATTATAACGTAATCCAAAGAGCATTCCTTTCATTTTAGAAGAGTATGAAAATTTCCCTTCCAATGTTATGTAATGGCAACTCACTTGGAAAATTGCTTCAATAGAAAGTAATAAGATTCCAAATAGGAAACCATTATACTGGAAATGTATATGATCAACTAGGAAGAGTGATCCACTGAGCAGCAGATGAGGATAGAGCCAGTCACAGTCTTGCATATTCTCCTCCACTCCCAGGCTTCTTCTTTTCTGAAGACTCTTCAATGTCTTCAAGTGGTTGCATAATCTAGATTAGAAAAGGGGAGAGAAGACATTTTGACAAATTCTCAAGTCATTCTGGTAGTGCCAGAAGGAATGCGAGGTAGAGATATTACCTCACCTATACACACCAACAGCAAGGATGGCATCTGCCATAATGACAGACAGTCTTTGAAAAAGAATAGTGCCACGTGATACATAGTTGAGATTCTGAACATGGAGCATATCTGGATCAAAGAACCAGGCCACATGGCTGAGACACCATTCAAACCAGGCAAACAAGGGAGGGTAGTCAAGAGTCCATTCTGATGTGTCTTCTGTATACCACTGTCTCAGGGGAAGACTGTGGGTGATGGCCAACCAGTTTCGGTGTACCTCAAAATCAGTTGATCTGCTGAAATACAAGAATTGGAACAGCACATATCATCTAAGAATTCATGACCCAGTGATGCCTGACAGGGTGCAGTGAATGGGAAAAAAAAGTTTACCCTCCTAATCCAGAAAAGTGTGTATGTAGAAAGTCACTTCCCATTTTTAAATTGTAATAACTTCTGCAATAACTGCAACTTTTGGACTAGAACATTGATTTACATGCCAAATGAAACAGAATTCTATTAAATTTCATGATTACGTTTATTTGTTTGTTCACAATAACATTCCATGGCACCAAAATTGAATCTTCAACACCATGCACAAATAGCTGTACAGTATGACATGTGTGGATGTCCAATGTCTAAAGTAACACGTAAGCCTAGCTCCTTCCTCCGCCACCTCTGGGCCATGATGGGGGACCTCCACACCTTATACCATACAGCTGCTAGTACATGGTGTTGAAGATTCAATTTTGATGCCATGGAGGGTAACTGTAAACAAAGAAATCAATGGAATCATAAAAACTAAAATTCTGTATCTTTTTGACACAAAAATCATTATTATAGTCCAAGAATTACAAAAGTTATTGCAATTAAAAAATAGAGTGACTTTCCAAACACCCTGTATATTGGAGGTTTATATACAATCACAGACCAGATGCTCTAAAGACTGAGATGCTCTCTGAACACCATGAAATCATTGTGAAGAACACCACAACACATTCCATATTCTTGAAGGCACAGTTTAGCAGTTTCCTGGATGCCTATTAACCCTTTCAGTACGGAGTTTGGCAGTCATTATCTTCATCCATGGACTGAGTTAGTTTTATGGAAGAAGTACAATGTGGATATGGATGTGGATGTGGGAACGCATTGGCCCATATGTGTTCATAGTCCTAAGGAGCAGCTTACTACAAAACGTGCATACACGTTTACAGTCCAATAGGCACAGCCCTCTATAAACGTGTATATACATTCATAGTACTTAAAGGGTTAAGCAGTAGGCATTTATGCCTCTCTTTTTCTGATTTCAATCTATTATTCACTGCACCATTTGCTCTGTGGACTAGTACAGTGTTTCCTGCAAGACCAACAACTTAAACATGGAACTGGTGCTACAATTGAATTGACCTTATTCATATGGAGCAAACATGATTAGATGTTATAGCTTAGATGTGCCTACTCCCTATAGTGATGCAACAGCTATATTTCCTTGACAAAATGATAGTTCCAAAGAACTTTAATCTTTTACCAAACCTTTACTCCATAAGAAGCCTATTTTCCAGGTTGTACACCAGCATCTACCATTCTATTCTATATTTTTTTAATTGTACATAATAAGTCTACATTGTTTTCAGTCCTCCCCACACTGCTCTGATGAACTGAGCCACAATGGATCCTTCTATGGAGTCGATATTGGCAATGAAGCACTTGCTTTGGGGATCTTACTATCGCGTCACTTCTTTCGGCCCTTCTCCGTTCAGGATGGAGTTTTCGTCTATATTAAAAATGAAATGAAACAATTTTGGACCATAACAGGTGCAGAAATCATACCTGCAAGAGAAATCGGGCAAATCCAACTGGTGACTTTACCCTGATAGTTTCAGATAAAAGGATCTTTCTTTCACGAAAAGTGTGAAAGTATTCATATATTAAAAGAATGTCTTACTAAAGATAAATGGTGAGGGATTTTAGAGATGAAGTCAAGAGGAAGATCTTGATAGCAAGGCTGCGTTTCATCGTGGTCAAAGAACCCGCGTGGCACCGGCGTTGTTTCTCGACGGGGCGGCCATGTAAGATGGAGCCACGCGGACGCAATGGCATCGTTATACGGCCCCCGCACGAATATATGAAATCTATTCTTCTGGCAGCGTAATTGGAGCTTGCACTCTCCGCCCTGCCCACGATATTATAAGTCCATTCAGTGTGTAATATTTACCTTTCATTTAAACCCACGTTCGCATGCTTCTGCGAAAATAGGGAGCCCTAGGGCAGGAGAGGGGATTTCGAGTCTTTAAATAACACTGTTCGGAAACATGGCCGACAATAGTGAATACTTCACCGTGGGCAGCTCCGTCTGGTGCAAAACATGCTTGGATCAAGAATTTGAGGGAGAAGTTCTGGCCTTCGATCCTCACTCAAAAATGCTCATCTTGAGTATCCTTTATTTCGCTCGACCTCAACACCTAATCGGCGGATGCGCCTCCTGACGTCCCTGTCCGAACCTTGAATCGTGAACCTACAACCCTCACGTTTCTTTACACGCTCTTTCTAATTCATTTGAACATTTCTCTATGAAGCCTAGAAGCTAAGGCTCACCTCAATTTGTACAATAGGTTTGTGCCTACGAATACATAAATATTTGCGTAAAGTCACTTTATCTCACTATCAGGAAATCTTTATTGCGGAGGACTTTGAATATTTGAATGCTCATGCTTACAACTAATGTTTGAAATTACCTTTACGAATTACAGCGCCCATAAGTATTCTAAGTTCTCTTTGCTTCTGAACTACCTAATGGGATCGTGTTTCACTGAAGCACGTAATTATTCATCCATCAAAGTTTAGGTTTGAATGCCTTGTCATCATGGTAAATATCATCATCCACTGATATCCTGAAGATAAGCCAATATTAAATATCACTGATAATGTGTTTACATTTTCACTGGTAGTCTGCTATTATTCCTCAATGTTTTCCTTAGCTGTCACATCAGAATGTCCTGCTACAAACAATCGCCCAAGTTTACAGGACATCAACATTGTAAATCTCTCTCTAGTCAGTGACTTGAAGGTTAAGAAGGAGACCACAGGGGAACCACAGCCTCTTCAGAACCTCAATTGCCAACGAGTAAGTTTTTCATAGTTTGCAGCAATAGGGTGGGCTAATGGTATTGTGATTAGCTGAAGAGTGGAGCTATTTGGAGTGTTCACCAGGAAAAGAATATTAGAAGCAGAATAAGAGGGCTATGAGAGCTTCATTGTACTTGTGAGGATTGTGTCAGTAGTGGTTAGGGTGTGTGCAAAACATACAATGCCAGATAAAGTGATGGGAGCTTGTAGCTTGGAGATTTAAGTAATGGACTGAAAATCTGGAGATTGAAGGTGCAAGTTAGCCCATCTTTTTTTTTGTGTTCTATATTGATAGTAGTAACATCAATTTATTTTACCTCCTTTGAATTGATTTTAAGGTTCAGCTGTATATTCTGTTGTATGAGAGGGCTAAAGAAGAATGTGACTGAGGAATCAATTTTTTTAATGGTAACATTGAAACCAAATTGGAAGTATAGAGGAAGGCAGGGCTGGATTGGGTTTACTGGGATATAAAGCAGAAGTGCAACTGACAGCAAAGTTTAGAGAGAAATTAGAGCATGAATGGCCAGATGGTTACCATCTTATTGACACTTTCCTTGTGTTATTTTTTTTTTCCTTTGACATAATCTGAGAACTAAGACACAGACACAAGTCCCCCATTGTTTGATTTTGCCATGGTTGGCATTTTTCTACTCGGGTATTCCTTGAGTAACCACAACTCTTTTTCCAGATAAACAATCGATTGAAGCAGTCAATAGAAGAGAAGAAGAGGTTGATCACTGCCAAAGCCCAGGGAGTAAGCCCTGAGGGACAGAACCTATTCCTCACCATCACCAAGACGTAAGTAGTAATTCTTTTGTCCTTGCTAATGCTAGCCAAAACTCATGGGATGCTGAGAAACTGAGAAATAAGTTCTCATGACAAAGTCAGCCAGTAGGGGAGGTAGCAATTAGGAACTTGTAGAGTTCAACTGTGAGTTATGGCAGAGCCTACATTGTTTTTCAGCATGTGTCTCTAAATTGAAGTCTACCTAGTTTGAAATAGATTCCTCTCCAGTGCTATCAATGATTCTTGAGTGATGAATTAGTTTTGATAATAGATTTGATAGATTTGATAATGTTTCAGTGAGTTTTCTGTAACCATAGTCATGAATAACATGAAGTATCATTTCCCTTTTTCAAGGGATTTATCCAATACTACTCATAAGTTACTGCCATGATTTTTTTTTTTTTAAGGAAAACTTTTCATGACTGGATGTTCCTCTGCACTCAGAGGAGTCCTTTGCTTTTTTTTGCAGACCTTAACAAGGTAACCTTGCAGAGCTTTTCTTTTCCCTTGTTCTCAGGATAGATGAGGTGACCTGGCAAGGGCAGAATATTGTTGTCATGAATGACGTCACTATTTTGCCTCCTTACAAGCCAGAGAATGTGAGGGGGAATGCAGAAACCAAGAAGTTTATTCACGTCAAGAAGATAGTGAGTTTATCTTTCTTTTCTACATGTGAATGTGTAAGAGAAGCATTGTATATTAATATATCCAGTCCAGCTGAGCACAAGCAATGGATATCATCTCTATCATCAATGGCAGATCACATGAATCCATGCTCTTGACCTGTAGATGTGTCTGGGTATCACCTGGAAAAAATTTTTTTCAGGTATTCAGGCATGGATATGAATGGACACCTTATTGGTACTTGCTATGAGATGTATCCAAGCCATTTTTTCCTGCCCCTTTTCCCCCAAATAATCCAAAATTCATTCTGGGACAATACTCTAACCATTTATAGGGTACTCCTTCACTTACTGGCAATGCATGCCAGAAAGTGAAGGAGAAACATCTATGAAAATTCATGCATTCATTAGTTCAAAGTTAAAAACTCTGCTTACTTCCAAAGGAAAAGATTTTCTGATAGGAAGTGACTCATTGATTGGAATAATGGCATCTAATTTTTGCCATTGCTATTTTTTACTCTTAGGTGGAGAAGTACGTGAAGGACCAAGCTTTGGGAAACTCAAGTAGCAACACAAATAGTTCTCTATAAGTTGTCTGAAAGAAGCTCCAGTGAATTTTTAAGTGAAGTTGCATGATATTTAAACCATTTATCATGGTAATAGCCAGCATGATGGAAATGATGCTGATGATTCTGTCTGGGAAAGAAGTCTCTGCACAGAAACACTGAAGCTGGAAGTTTTTGTCAGGAATAAATATCAACTTTTTCTCTCCATCATCATTACCAGTTGTTTTGGCCAGCCTTTGAGGCTCTTCAAGAGAATTTAAGGGGGGTGCAGTTGTCCTAAGAATAGCTTTGAGCATATATTGTTTTTCACTTGAGTCAAATGAAGCACACTAAAAATAAAAGATTAATGGGCATCACTTAAGTTCCTTTTGTCTGCAGTCAGTGTGACCCCTTCCACTCATCAACCATAGTCCATCATCCCGTCACATTATTGTTCTTTGCATGCATATGTGCCAACATGAAATGCAAATAAATTTACAAAATTTAGTAAGGAAGTCAGCTTATCACAGTGTGGATGGAACAGGTAGTAATCAGTGAAAAGTGCCATCTGGGGAGCCATACATTGAAGAATCTGAATTTAGCATATTGTTCTATGGCAAACTCCATCATTTGCATGTCAAATGATGAAGTTTCCTATATCTCCTTGAGTCCCCTCAGAATGATCAATCATCTTATAGTAATAGTGTGAATAGGACAATAGGTTGAGGCTATGAAATTCACAAAATATATTTTTTTTTCAGTACATGGAAAGACTAAGACCCAAATGCACAAACCTCATTTAGGCAATGTAAAGGGACCTTTAAGTTAGAGAGCTGTTATTTCCAGTATAGGATTCCATGTATTCTCAGGGACTAATTGAGGTTTCAGCAGTCTTGTTCTAATATGATCTAATATGACCAGCAGTGGTTATTAGTCTGATTAAAAAACCTCTGGAAGACAACATCCAACTCTTTAACAACTTTCACTTGCATATTCCATAGATACGGAAGATGTGAAGTGTTCTTGAAGTGCCCCCAAACTGCTCAATCAAAATGGTATGGACATAAAGACATCTCTTACGGAGTATCCAGTAGCATTCGACTAAGGATGTCTTAAAGATATCCCTTTCGGGATATCGATAAGAATTCGAATGAAAACGTCTAAAATAACGTCGTCCCTTTCGAGATATTGAAATCCGTCCGACTGAGGATATCCCATGGAGACCTTGGGGAAAGGTCGTCCAGTTGGGGACATCCCTGGGGTTTCACCGTGCTGTGTGGGGAAGACACCATATTTCAGAAAGCCAGGAATGTAGCAATGAAAAAGTATTTCACCAATACAATTTTTCCAGGACTATCATCTTCCAGAACATGTGGGATCCTCGAGCAACATCCTTAAGGGGTACAGTACCCTCCAGAGCTAGGGCCGAAGCGTTTGTAGATGTCGGAGAATAACTTCCTGCCCATCAAACTCGCTGGCTCTGGGGTCTTGGGTGAGTGCGAGGGGGTGGAGCGTGAGATCAAGGAAGCCAATTCCCTCCCTCCTTCCCATTCCAATCCATGCCCTCCCCGAGCAGGGTCATACCCTTGTGCATTACAACCGATGTTTTTCTTCTTTTCATTGACGATAACAGTGGCGTAGGAAAGGGGGGGTTAGGGGGTTAGAACCCCTTGGTTTCCCAGTCAGTGACACTGACAGGCATATTTCAACCTTCCTTGGGAATTCCAATTTTAGCATTACCCATAGAGGAAAGTCTGATGTCCGTCCACAGACCCAAGATTTCTTTGAAAAGGTAAATTCCGGGTAGTGGAGCTAGGCGTAGGGTTGGGGTGTCTACCTGGCCTCAACCCCCCCTTGCCGATTTCCTGCTTACGCCACTGGACAATGACATAACATGGTGGCCGATTACTACCAATTAGCATCAGTTTCTAATTTTCCTTGCTGAGCCCGAGAGAGCCATTATTTTAACACCTAAACCACTACGATAAAGAGACCTTCCGGCTTCTTTTATTTCTTCAAACCACTAATTCTACGAGTACATTTTTTCTCTCCCCCTTCGCTTGTCTTCGTACGTTGAGAGATGGACCTGATGAGTAAATTGACGAATGGAAAACTCGAAATTTATCCTGCAGATAGACTTGGTTACGGAGTAAGTCAGGGGCAGGGAAGAATTCCACCCTGAAAGAGTTGAATGAAAGGCAGGCCCTGAGGGCGCCCATGCTACCACCGCACTTTCTTCTCACCCTAGCTTGTTGCGCCGTCTCTCTCGCCTGTCTTCCTTTTTTCCCTTGTTGCAGTAAATTAGTCTCCGATTGCAACATCTCTTGCCACTGAATGCCATCCCACCGTAGCACTTCCTTTTCATGCTTATCCTAGATTCATTCCTCCTCGTGATTTACTCCCTTCCAATTTATCGACTAAAATAAAAGACTTCAATGAAGTTCGCAATTATTGACTCGTAAAAAAAAAAAAACTTATTACGCTTTCTCGAAATAGTCATTCGCTATGTTGAAATTCGCCTTTCCACAAAAATGGAAAAAGATAACTTTTCTTATTGTAAGAAAAAATCAGAACTGCATAAATGATAGTAACCCCTCTGAGTGGTTGCCACGCTGCTAAGCTACGCTGGGAATCTAGAACCAGACTTGGTGGGGGCTTCAGCCCCAGCTCCACCCACGCTACGCCACTGCTCGAAACTTCGGGAAAGGCAACGGAAGCCATTTTCTTCATTGCCAAGATTTGCTTTCTATTCGGCCGTAAAGCCGAATAGACATGATAACCCCAGCAAAAGGACATAAGAAATTGAAATTTTGGCGGCTATCATACGGATGCGACTATCCACATCGAGGTCTTCCGCGCAAATCGGTCCATACATCATTACTACCTGGCCCTCTCATGTGTTTTAATTGGGGATGGGGTGGAAGGGAGGCCTTTGAACCAGTCTCAGGGGGACGTCCCTTGGGTTTCTGGAAATTCTGGGAAGCCGGCCAATAAGCTCACTTCACATTGCCCCTTCTTCGCGTGCTTGGGGCAGGTCTTCTATTTATTGGAGGCGCAAGCAAAACATAATAATGGATCTCTATGGAGTAAACTTTCAACACAGCTAGCAATAAAACGTGCCCAGTTGTCTTCGAGATGCATCTGATTTTCTTTTTACTGATCATGTAAACCTCGGAGGAATTAATTTACCTCATAACAAAGCAGATGAATTAGTAGATTTTCGATCAGTTGGATACAATGCAAAATTTCCTGCTCATCCCTTTCTGCGAGGACATAAGTACACGTCCAGCTCTTATTGCGTATGGTATGCTCTTACCGGATTTCTGCAGAACTGTAGAGATGTTTGTTTTTTTCTTAGCAGAACCCTATGCCAAGAAGAAAAGGGCTTATGCCTTACAGTTTACCTCACATATAAATCTCATTATTGATTTATAGCTTGAGCTAGAAGCGAGCCATCTTGCAATGATTCAAAGAAAGGTCTCACAACTGATGCGAGATGGCGGCTGATTCATTGCAGAGGCAATTCACACCCTGATGGAACTGTTAGAAGTCCCCAATGTAAGTGTGATTTAATTTTTTTTTCCCAAGCACAACATATGGGGTAACACTCAAATACTTGAGTCATTTTACTATTATTAGAGTAATCCAGCTCGAGACTCCGGGTAATTCTGGCCTTGGGAATGCATGGTTCAAATAGTGATCTCTATTCATTGGCTTAAAATAGATTCACATTCTTAGGTTTGGTAAATAGCACAAAAAGTTGCTATCGGAAGCCTTGCCCATTCATAGTGAAGTTTTAAGAAGTCACGTGGGAATGGGGCGGAGATTTAGCTACTCATTGTATGGTCTGTTTTCTTTATATGGTCAATGGTAAAGGGGGTGATGCATTTTCCATGCCAAAAATAATACATCTTTCACCTATCTCAATGTAATTGATAAACGGGACAATACTTTTATTTGAGTCCAGCCTGAAGTCTTTTAAAAATACATTTTGCTAGCATTTGAAATATATGAAACCAACATCATATTACAGTGAGATACTAAATTCCATGAACCAGGGTACATTTTAGTGTGCAGTTGAAACAGATATGTGCAGTTCAAAACTGAGCAAGAATTATCTTTCGAAACAAATATAACTCTGAAATTAGTGTAGCAACCTATTTAAAAGTACTACTGCATTCTTGACTTTGAAATGGTGCTAAATCTAATATTTATTCCCAAATAATTGGGGAGTGGGGGGGGGAGCACTTAGCACTGTACCAATGACTCCTACAGAGAGAGGTTATAATCATTTGCGCAAATCTGATTTTTTATTACAATATGCCCTTCATAGTGACTTATAGTCACCCTCATGTTCTCCCATACCCTATGTGTAGAGACAGAAAATCAAAATGACAATTTTTATTTTTCAGGCAAATCCAGGTGAGACAAGAAACCTTTTATTTCCATTTGAGAAGGTAAACTACCATTCAGTTGGAGTTCCTCATCATAACAAATATTAAAAAATAACATAGCAAACTTCATGCCTTGAGAAGAGATAGAACATCCTCTTCATTAGCTACATCTACAGGAGAAAGGTCATCCAGATCACGAAGTGTCCTGTCAGCTCCACTCTTCAACAGAACAATTACCACATCCTTGTGGCCACAAGAGCAAGCATAATGAAGTGGAGTTTGCTTCTCCCCATCTCTGGAATTTGGATCACAACCCCTTTCAATCAGATACTGCACAATATTTGGGAAACCCCTGTCACTGGCCCAGTGAATAGGTGACATTCCTTCTTCATCTGTGACCTGGAATTCCTCATCCTTGTATGCTTTTAAGGCATCCAAGTTCCCATCTTTGACCCAATCGAACACTGTTTTCACACTATCTGGTATATCAATGTCAACAACTGCAGGACGACTGACACTGACTCCCATATTATGAGTGGTAGTGGAGGTATCGCCAGAAGATTCCTGCCATTCTGGAGCTATCATTGATACATGTGCCACATATTCCTCCATTGCTCTCATCCCATCCATTTCTCCAAGTTCTTTCCAGGCTTCCCACTTGATTTTCCCTTGGAAATCGAAGAATCCTGGCTTAGCAATGTTGCAAGGCCCTTCTTGAGCTTGCTTATATCTTGCATAGAGATAAGTGAGATCCTTTGTGTCTAGTTTTAGTGCAACAGCCCTGATATATGCTGCTGCTTTTTCAAATTCCTTCTTCAAATCTTCCATTTCAAATCACCGATTCCTGATTGTATTGATTCTCAAAAATTCAAATGAATGATTCCCAGGGAGGTCTGAGTCAGCAAGACTATTTGCATCTGCACCAAAATCTTTGAGAGGCACTGACTTACATTGCAGCTGCCATTGTCTTAGTGAAGCTCGTATATTCCAATCTGCACTACGGATCTGATAGACAGATAAAAATTCTGCAGCACTGGACTTCTCCAATATAAAAGATACAGTCATGAGAATGTCCTCAAACACCTTTGGATCAAAGAAACAGTCTGAGCCAATGATGAAATCAACTGGTTCAATCTGAAGTAAGGATTGGGTTACCAATCCCCAAAGCAAAGGTATCACTTTTACTCTATCAGATACTTGGTTCTCTTCACAGCTACGAGCACAGTTCTTCAAGATCTTGGGAGTCAGCTCATTATCTGAAAGAGTAACACATGCTCCACATTTGGCTGCTACTATACCTGGGAGTGCAGTTCCTGCTCCAATTTCAAGGACTTTCTTGCCATAAAAATCGTCTCGATTATGCCAGATATATTGTGCAAGTACCACAGCCCCAGGCCAAGTGTACATTCCATAACTGGGATGCAATACCTGAAACAGAAAGTAACATTTTTTAAGTACAATACTGGAATTCAAAGAGGTACAAGTTGCTGTGCATAAGGCCTAGGATACAAGACACCTTCTAAACCCTCTTTTCCTCATGGGCTCCACTTCACATCAAATAAAGGACTTTCTACACAGTAAAGGACTATGAGCTGATAGAGAAAGCAGGTCATGGAAGGAAGTTGAAGGAAGCGATGAAAATGTAATTTCATTTGAACAGGCCAAAACTTACAGAAACAAAAAATTGAATTGAAAGCAACATATTATATTAATGGTACTTGAATTATGTACTTTTGCCAAGCCCCTCCCTCTGCTTCTCTCTTTCATCATCCTTAAATTAATAGGCTTGATAAGCCTGCATCCTGCTCACCTCTGGGATTGTCACATCCAATGAGCCAGATTCATCAGCAAAATGAAATTTCCTGAACACATTTGGGCTATCTAACTTCTCTTCACTCTGAAGAGATTCACCATCATCAGATTCACCTGATTCACTTTTTTCTTCATGAAAAGGTTTTTGTTGAGGGGCAATGCCTTCTTCACCATTTTCTGAAGCATCATATTCTCCTGCTTTAGACTTCTTCAAGTTAACTGACATCTGTCAGGCCAGACCTAAATGTAATAAAGGGGTGAACCCTTGAGTTACATGGAATCTTGTCCTACACAATCAGTGTAATGAGGTAATAGGACTAGGAATAGGCCTACATGCAAAAAAAGGTGGAAAAGTCCATCCTCACACTTCTTGAGGAACAGCCACATATATGTCCACCATGTCAGAACCATCTTTCCTTTTCTTTCATAATGCTCCCTCAACATTTTGGCTTAACTTCAGAATCAATGACTGCTTCCTATGTGGCTGGATACCAACCAAAATATGGGTTTCCATAGTAAGCACAGAAGGCATCTACATATGAGAAAGACTAGCTATGAATGGAGTATATTAGGATTATCAGTGGGAGCAATATATAGTCAGGGTAGGGAGGGGTGTGTGCAAGACATAAAATATCCAAGGTTCCTGCTGTCTACAAACCCATTTGTCTTTCAAAATTGTCTGCATGCATTACATAATTTTTCAGGCTACTTTCTGCAACCTGATTGTAGAAGGGGCATCAAATATTATCCATTAGTAAAAATCAACTTGAAAGCAGAGCAAAGGTGAGAAAGTATTTCCCTATCAACCAAAAGAGAAAATCCTTTCTGCAGAAACTTTCAACTTTTGTCACTAGTGTCTAGCAATCTAAAGCTCACTGCCAAGTATTGTAATATTGAAGCACACAACTAAAGGCCATGAAGGGCTATTTTGATGGATATGTTTGGTTCCTTCCCTGGTCTCTTTTTCCTAGGTCAATCAAACTTACTTTTTAAAATAGGCCTACCCTTTTTTAATATTTATCATCTATCCTGCCTCATATAATCAATAGGCCTGCTAGTATGCAAGAAAGAGTGACAACATAAAACTTAATATTCAATGTACTGGTTATATTAAGCCTTGTTAACAGCAATTCCTGAAGCTCAAGACTTCCTGGTGTCATTTCACCCATGGGCATGGTAATGTGAAGTCCATAAATAATGCACCCATGCGTCACAACGATCCAAACACAATCTCAAATAATGATAATTGTGATTTTGCAGCACTTCTGGTGCAAGGAAATGACACTAAATGATACTACAAAGATAAGAGTTGGGGCATGGAGCAATTTCACGATGAATTCACGTACGCATTTGCGCACTGGTGCTGCTAGTTTTCGACTTCGACCCCAGGCACATCTACTGAATACATGCTCACGTAATATATCATCTCGTTGGGTACGTCGGTTGCAGTAACGTAACTAGGCCCAAAGAAAGCTATGGTCAAGGACCAGTAATAGAAGAGGACTGGACACTCCTCTGGAAATCGCGTATCAGCAGTCATCCACCCTGTGCAGGCAACGAACCTGGTGGTCGCTGAGGAAAACTACATTTGTCTTCCATGACGAAGCATGGCGTACGCTAGGGTTCTGCTATTAATTGTAATAATACCGACGGAAACTCGGGAGGGAAACACTTCTTCAGATTTTCAGGACCCCGAAACAGGTCAGTATTGAATATTAAGTTACAAATGAGCCCATGTTTGCGCCTCGAGGATGTGCTCCTTCACCCTGAAAGACGTCCAAGGGCACTCTAGATCTATCTACATATAATGAAAATATAGCAAATTCCGTGGACATTTCTTTGTTGCTGCAAACAAAATCACTCACGATAATATCCATTATATAAATTGAATCGGTGGATGAAACATTATTTCCCTCTTGATGAAAACGTTCGCTGTACGGCCAGTGGCGGATACAGGGGGGGGGGGGGGGGGACCGCTCCCCCTATGGCCATGTTAGCATTTGATTTATTTATTCAATATAGTATCTGCATTAAATTTTATCGGAGCCATTGAAATAGACACTCAAGTTCTTACCCCAGACGAAAAATAAAAAAGGCGAAAGGACGAGGAATGGTGGTAGGCGGGAGGGGGGGGGGGGGGGGNAAAATAAAAAAGGCGAAAGGACGAGGAATGGTGGTAGGCGGGAGGGGGGGGGGGGGGGAGGAACTTGGGAACCGCCCCCCCTATGAAAAATTTCTGTATCCGCTCCTGTGTACGGCTCGTGAGCGAGACGTGGATAATAAAGTAGCGGGGGTGGGGGTGAAGGGACAATGCAGTGAGACCTGCCCACGCCAAGACTTTCCTGGATGGCGATAAGGGGTTAGACCTCACGTCAGTGAGGTCCAGTTTCTAGTTCAATAACAGTTTCTCGAGTGCTTGGGTCATGTTCACCATCTGGTTTCGGGAAATGTAATCAGGGCTCTACGGCGCAAAGGTTTTGCGCGATTGCATAAGTGCATCCAATTTAGGAATAGTCATTTGTGGCTCGTCCTCGAAGTCTCTCAGGAACGATCAAGCGTTTTGCGATCGATCTGACCGTTTTCGAGATACTCTTATCAACTATTGACTGATACCTGGTGATGTATTTGTTACTACACTCACTGGAAGGAACTCGAAGTGCGTAATTAATTGACATAGAGGTATTTATGACGTTGAAAGGAAGTGCTTCTGCAAGAGAGCCTATTTAAAATTTTCAGGCGAGAAAATGAAGGTAGGGCTTCCTCTTAATATAAACCGAATCAGGCCATTTGAGAGTGAAAAGGAACAGGGTCAGTGCTAAGCAACTAGTGGCGTAGCTGGAGGGGTGGAGGGGGGGGAGAGGGAAGGTTGTAACCTGAAGTGTAAGGTCCGAATGCAGAAACCTCATTCAGGCGAGATAACTGGGCCTTTGAGCTAAAGATATATTTTTTCTCTCATAGGAGTGGGAGGAAAAATATCTCTCTCAAGGACCGTTAACTAAAGAAGGTTTCAGCATTCGGGCCTAATTCTCCAACCCCCGCCCCCCAACTCTGGTTTAAAGGTATCAACTCGAATTTTTTATTACTAAAAGTGAAACTCCGTACCCCCCCCCCCCCCCACCTTTGATGAAAGCCTGGGTGCGCCAGTATAAACAGACAATAGTTGCCCATTAAGGAAACAACGCAGCATAGCAGAGAATACAGGGTGTCCCAAAAGGTATGGAAAATTTTCAAAAATTTATATCTCACTAAGTTATGCCTCAAATAAAATGATGAAAACAGTAAAATGAAGTGCAACTCAAACATTTTTTTAACCTGTTATTGAAATTCCACATTGGCACTATTTGTGGCTCTGTAGACGTCCAAACGATGTTCGAGCTCTTACCACAATTTACTCAGTGGCATGTATAGCAGCATGGATAGCAGCAACAACTCTGTTCTTCAGATCAGATTGGAGATTGCTTACTCAAGAAAAGATGACAATGTCCTTGACATAGCCCCACAAGAAAAAAATCCAAGAGGGAAGGGTTCAGGCACAATAAAAGTGTGATTTTCTAAGATGTTGCAACTCCACATTTTAGCAAGCTAAGGCATGGAAAAAAAAAACAGATCGGTGGATTGGACAAAGCAGGTTCATTCCATGGCCACCAAGATCACCTGAACTAACCCAAGAGGGCTTTTATTTGTGGGCTATGTCAAGGACATCGCTTTCTGGAGAAAAGTAGACAATCGATCAAGATCCAAAGAACAAAATCGTCCGAGCTATCCTGATAGTTATGCCTAACACTCTGCAAAAGATGTGCTAAGAGCTCAAACATCGCGTAGACATCTACAGAATCACAAATTCTATGTGGAATTGCAATAGCAGGTTGAAAAATGCTTGAGTTGCACTTCATTTTACTGTTTTCATCATTTTATTTGAGGCATAACTTAGTGAGATATTAATTTTTTAAATGTTTCAATACATTTTGGGACACCCTGTATATTAATCGAGAGAAGGAATCTGCCTTTATATCGCTCTCTGTAGACTGAAGGTCCCCCGTTTAGCAGCTTTTCGACAGACGCAAGTCCCTGAGCGATATGGAAACTCCAATCGCTGCAGTTTCTTCCTTCTGGTCCAAATGGAACACGGAGAATATAGTGTTCCTCATTGGGGTTCTTACGCTCGACCTAGGCTCGACGCTAGGCACTAGTGGGAAAAAGCTTCGCATCTCTCTCAAAATCATTCGTGCGCAGTGCGTAAACTTTCGTACCTTCCCTACGATGAGACCGCAGGAGGGAGTACGAAACAATACGCAATGCGTACCAATTTGAAAGACCTACGAACTCTTTTGCCGCTAATGCGCAGCAATTTGCAACCGGTAGGAAAGTCAACGAGAAATGTGGGGATTCTTTTTCTCCGAGGTTCATAGTCCATCTTAATGTAGGATCACGACCTGGATACATTAAAAATGAGGGAACGCCCGGAACCAGTGGCGTTAAGCCACGTAAAGATACAAACTGAATCTTAAAATGAAGTTAACAGCGTTGGCCGATAGCTTCAATGCATCGCTCTTGCACGAGCGAAGGAAAATCCTCAAAATCGGGGTGTAAATGACTTCGAGCACTCCGCGCAGGGTGGATAGGTTCCACAAATTCCAATGTCTCCACTAGATTCGATACTGTTATCAATCTTTAATTATTAAAAAAAAATTGTTGGAAGTGCTGGGTTTAACTGCTGAGTTCGAAACAGCATGCGTTCGTTTTCTTTTTCCTTTTTGGCTGACTATTACTGTCATGGAAGATACGTGGTATATGGATCAGAAGAAGTATAATACCTGCTGAAAGATTCTGTACCCACCCTCAAGGGAAGACATCAATATTCCGTACAACTAATGAACTATCCCGGTCGACCGTTCTGTGCCCTCCAGGAATTGTTGCACAAACACTGAAGCTACTGTTCCAGCTTCTCAACCTTCTGCAAGTTCACACACTTCTGAGAGGGAAATCAGTCTTGGAATCTATCAGCCAAGTGCAGTGCTCACCCTCTGTCAGAAGTTTCTAAGCAGAAAGTGAGGCCGATGTTCTTGAAGAGAATACTGTGGAGTCCTCCTCGTGCCCATGGATGAGCAGAGGGGAAGAATCCCCGAGCTACTACGCCGAGTAGTAATAGCGGACCTCCTCTCGCCCCTTCACGCCCTCACCTCTGCCCTACGCAGCAGTCCGTCTTGAACCTCCGGCCGGACAGCACGCGGGAGTCCGCTTTGAACCTCCGGCCAGACAGCACGCGGGAGTCCGTCTTGAACCTCCGGCCGGACAGCACGTGCGAGTCCGTCACGAACCCTCGGCCGGACAACACGTGGGCGCGTGAGTGCGCCAGGACCCTTCGGCCGGATGACACGTGGCGTGTCGAGTCACGCAGCCTGACCCTCACAGCCGGTCAACTCAGTGAACAAGACTTCGCTTCTCCCTCGCTAATTTACCATCTATAAGAACACGCAACCTTCTTGATTACCATCCGACCACATTGGGTCTGATCCCCATATGTAGCGAAGCATTAGTGCCCCATATCTTGTGACCCCCTGGGGTTCGCTACAATACAAACTTCCGATAAATCATTGCCGCGGAGATGTTCTGGTACTTCGCAGGAAACTGGGAATGCAAAGGCGAAGTTGGGACAAAAGACGAATCCGTACAATCCACAGCGGTACGAAAGTCCGAAATTCTTTGACAAAAGTCAAATTTAAAAAATGGAGTAACGAAAAATTTTTTGTCGTTAAAAGTTACAGATTGAAGTCCTTGTCCTGCATCGATATTTCTCCAGGCCTTCCTCTGGTCCTTTATTAGCCTTTACGTGGTGCAAAGGTAAATGATTTGAACTTTTCTTAAAATATAGAGATTTAATATCAAATTGTGACAAAAGTTTGTCATGAAATACGACTGTTCTTGTCGCTGTTTTTTTTTTATCAAGTGTGATCTGAAGGTGTACCTGAAGGTGAGTCTTGCTTGTTGTATGTACAGTTTTTCTCCTGATGTATATGCATAACTCATGTTATTAATATTTATTAGATCCTGTGTAGTAGACTGATGAACTACTTCTAATGGCCAGGTAAATTTATCGAGTGAATTTGAAATACTTCTCAAGATTTCTCAGAGAATTCCTTATAGGCCAATGATGATCTATTAATGAAGAACAAAATCAGCCCAAAACCTCCTGCGCCCAGCTACGCCTAAAGTGAGGAAAATTTTTGATATTTTTTATCTCGCAATTTCTCCAGGATAGATGCCAATGCCTTTGACCCGAAAGGACAACATCATGAGGCAGATGAACCGAGCTGACCCTGCTGACTCAAGTGTCATTCCTGTGTTGGTCAAGCCCATTCAAGCCAACTACAAAATAAGCCAGGATTTTCATGAATCAGGGCAATGTCAATTATTGAAAAGTGCCGAGCTATTCAGAAGACTTGCCTTGGTTCTTCGGGCTAAGTCTTCCAGAAAGACCAAGAGGTTTTCAGACAGCGATGTCAATTGGCTGGAAGTGGTCTTCAAAAAATTTTCCCTCACTTTAGGCGCAGCTGGGCGCAGGATATTTTGGGCTAATTTTGTTCTTCATTAATAGGTAATCATTGCCTTATAAGGAATTCTCTGAGAAATCTTGAGAAGTATTTCAAATTCACTCGATAAATTTACCTGGCCATTAGAAGTAGTTCATCAATCGACTACACAGGATCTAATAAATAACATGAGTTATGCATATACATCAGGAGTAAAACTGTACATACAACAAGCAAGACTCACCTTCAGGTACACCTTCAGATCGCACTTGACGAAAAAACAGCGACAAGAACAGTCGTATTTCATGACAAACTTTTGTCACAATTTGGCATTAAATCTCTATATTTTAAGAAAAGTTCAAATCATTGACCTTTGCACCACGTAAAGACTAATAAAGAACCAGAGGAAGGCCTGGAGAAATATCGATGCCGGACCCTATGGTTCCAACTATAACTAACTTCAATCCGTAACTTTTAACGACAAAAAATTTTTTATTCCTCCATTTTTAAAATTTGACTTTTGTCCAAGAATTTCGGACTTTCGTACCACTGTGCAATCGTATGCTGAAGAAAAAAAAAACCAACAAAATGAAAAAATTCGGGAACTGGAAGAAAAGTGCTGCAAAATTATGAATCCATCTACTTTGGGGAAAATCTTCGCTGAAATCCATCTGAATGTCATCAAGGGTGGGAAATCAAAGCCAGGAAAATAGTCATCTATTGACTGCACAAGAGTAACCCCTCTGCAAATCATGTCAAGCAAAGACTATGAATATGCCTGGCAAAATCTTGGGTTACCTTCGTCATCGTCATCCCGATTGTCATGACGATGATTCGTCAATCTATCTCGCGAGCCTGGAATATTGGTTGATATACTTCTGACTGACCCAAAACTTTCGAAGTCAGAAGTGGTGATGGGAGGCGAAAAGTACCCTTTTCCCTCCCATTCCCGGAAAAGTGAGGGAGGCAGATGCCCCCCCCCCCCCATTTCAACGCCCTAGAGTTCTAGGCGATCCTGGACATGCAATTATCCCAGTAAACAAGGCTATATTGGACCAATGTTGTATCAACGTTTCGAACGTTTTTTCAATGTTGATTCAACATTGATTCAACGTTGTGTGTTTCAAATTGTTTGCTGGGATGTTTCCGTCTAGTTTTGGTTGAGCCAACCTGTACTCAATATGATGGGGTTACTCCGGTCAGAACAGACTCTACTCAATTGGGGAGGCAGATAGGAAATTTAATAGAGAGATAAGATAAGACATGCATGCTTCCCGTGAAGAGCAAGATGTTGTGCTGCTTTTTAAAAACTCAATCTGCTTATTGTTTTGGTGGCTTTGGAGGAGATGACCTCGGCGCGCATCGAGGATATTTCACTGAGGAGACGATCCCCAACTCTTAAATCCCAGCTGTGTCCCTGCTGAGATTAACGAGAAAATAGCGATATGGATATAATCCTACTGTCTTGCAGCTGGGATACAGCAACATCTCATCAGCTGCCATAAAACTGGTTATTTCCAGCAATGATTCAGCTGGGAAGGAGCCGAGACAAGTCAGCTGAGGAAGCTCAGTAATGTCCCAAGTGTTTTCTTGCTGTGATTATCCAGCAGTAATAAAGGCGATTAGTGCGTTTTGAAGTGAAGCTGTTATTCAACAGCATCCATACAACTGGGGTGTCTCTGTTGTGAGACAACTGCATTCCAACTGGGGAAGAACAAGAAAGGGTTAGTCTGCGTGGGTTACATCATGGGGCGAATTCTATTGGTCATTCAGATAAAAAAAAAACTACTTATGGCTTCCCGCAGTGTCTTTCGTTAGGCGCAGTGCATTCTCAACGCTTGGAAATTTTTGAACCTTTGGGAGACAAAAGGTATATTTAAGGTTAATTTTGTGAGAAATTAAGTGGTGTTTGTTGTGGTTGTGCTCACTTAACTGTTCGTTATCAGATCCAGGCAGAGGTTTGGAAAATTGGAGAACTTGCGAGCCTGACTCGGGGGAAATCTGAGCTAAAATGGGCAGATGGAAGGATAAGTTTTCCTCCAGACCACTAGATGGAGGTATTGGCCTTGCTTTTCTCACAGTACACAAAAGTGCGCTTCCCTCTTTCCTCACAGGCATCCCTCACAGGAGTATTTAGTACCTCACCATATGTCGTTCCTAGTCTCGTTATAGCAATCAATAAAATCCGACACAATCATTTCTTATCCCCATATTCGAGACAGAATCATGGAGCCCAGACGATAAACAAGCTCGTTTTCCTTATGAGAGCCCCTTGCATACTCGATCACTCATTTTCCACTTAGACTTATTATTACTTGTTGGCAAGCGTTGAACATAGCCTTCGCACTTCTGGGGGAAGTTGGAACTATAGGGTCATATCTTCAAAGGGCTACTAACAAGTTAGTAGCTACTAAGTCTCTACTATATCTAGTCGTGACTAAAATGGTATTTGCAAAGAGATACTAAGCGTTAGTAGCTACTAAATAGCTACTAAACGTAATACAATTTTTGTAGGTGTTGGAGAATTAGGCCCGAATGCTGAAACCTTCTTTAGTTAACGGTCCTTGAGAGAGATATTTTTCCTCCCACTCCTATGAGAGAAAAAATATATCTTTAGCTCAAAGGCCCAGTTATCTCGATATTTGTACCATGGGAACCCCATGTTTTCTTTAAAAAAAAAGAGAACATTCATGGCATTGCCCTAATTGAATACGCTTGAAGATTTTCCAGTGTTCTCTGTCTGCATCCCCATAATCTTTTGTTCCCAGTACTTTTTTCAAGATATAAAATGCCCATCTTCTTTCCACGTTCTTCCATAATTTCCATTCGACGCTTGTGCTCTCTCTTATACAAATCCATGTGCAAGAATGCTTCAGGAGCATTCTTCCTGCCGGCAAAAAAAAACTTATTTCTTTCTGTGCACATCATCGATGGTAAGATCATCTATGATCGCATCATTCTTCAAACACGTTCACCGGATTATCAAATTCATGTGGCAGGGTATCCACCATTACTTACAAGGGACACTACCCAAGTGATAATTTCAGATTTTCACCAAACTTTGGTCATTGAAAGGACTCTCAAAACGAAGTCAAACTGGTACCAAAACTTGCGGCTGAGAAACAGGTTTAGGCTCGTATCTGGCTATCTTAATTTTCAGTGAGACAGGATTATTATAGTCACCGCCCTATTTTCATTGGCTATAACTTTTCAAGGGAAAGTAATTTTCTGGTGATACTTGACAGAGAGGTTCATGAGCCAAGGAAGTTGGGTGCTTTGCTATTTGCCGCCCAGGCCCCCATATAATAAGAAATGAAGCGACAGAAACCAAGTGGCGCCCAATTCAGAAAACTGTGGCGAGTTCTAAAAATTGTATGGAAGCTTTTGTGAAAGCAGGGTAAGATTCTGCACCAGTTTCTGAAAATTAAGGTAAGGAATCTGTTGTTCCAGGAAATTCAAACGATGAACTGGAAGTTACTAGTCATTCCGGTAACCTAGAAAATGACCCCAATTCGCCATAAATACTGGAGCATTCAAGTGATTTGGCAACTACTGACAATGAGCACGATGAACAGTTGTTCAGTCGAATTAGCAGGAAGCAGAAGTATGTCAAGAAGACGGATTATTTGAAAATACAAGCAATGACAGCAGCAAAGTCCTCTACGTAGAAATATACCTAGAAATATACCTAGAAATAAGTGCTTGCCAATGTCAGTGATGAAATTGTAGATAGTGCAGCGTTTCAAGACATGGGAGCTTGGCCAATTCGGATTTCTGGTTCTTTTCGAGATCTTATGGTAAAAAGAGGAACTGACGAACTGCAGAATAGAGATAGTATATTTCCGGCAGATGAAAAAAGTGGATGATCTTTGTCTAAAAAGTGGTTTGAAAAAAACGCTGCAAAATGGTGAGAAGGTGCAGCGTACCTCGTACCTAGATGTGCTACTCTCCCAAGAAAAAAAAAAAACTTTTTTGCTTCTGTTGTAGTTTGTTCAATCGCGATAGTCCTTCTAGTCAGTAAAGCAGTCTTGATCATGAAAAAGGGTTTTAAAAGTGGCAGAAACTAAACCCACGCATTCAGAATAAGGAAAGCAGCCCTGCACATCGTTCATCATTTTTAAAGTGGAAGGAGTTAGAACGTGGATTGAAAAAGGGCGGGCTTATTAATGACCACGTCCAGTCGAAAATCGCCAATGCTGCTCAGAAGTGAAAACAAATGAGCGTATTACTGCAGCAGTTCAGACGCTTGCCCAGCAGAACTTGGCTTTTCGAGGTCACCGTGAGTCCCTAGACAGTGATGGAAATCTTGGAAATTTCCTGGCTTTGATGAAGTTCTTGGCGAAATTTTATCCATTCATGAGAGAATACTTGGGTTCAGTTTCTGCAAAACCCAATTCTTTGTCATATTTGACGCCAACTATACAGAATGAACTGATCAACATATTGGGAGCAAAAATGCGCCAGTTCTGACAATTCAGAAAGCGAAGTATTTCAGTATCATATTTGATACAACTCTTGACAATTTGCATGTAGAACAAATGTCGCAAATTGTGAGATTTGTTGAGACTATGCGTGGCTCCGTAAAAATCAAGAAAGCTTTTATTGACTTTATTCCATTTCATGGAAAAACAGCGGAGGCAATCACAGCTGAAATAACAAAAAAACTGGAACAGGATGGATTCAATCTTCAAGACTGCAGAGGTCAGTCATATGACAATCAAGCTACAATGACTGGTGTTCGTTCTGGTGCTCAAAAACGGATTTTAGATCTGAATCCATTGGGTGTTTTTGTACCTTGCAACAATCACTCTAAATCTGGTCGGCGTTCATGCAGCACATGTGAATGTTCAGGCTGTTACTTTCTTTGGAACCCTAGAACGTCTATTTGTGTATTTTTCGTCTTCAACTCATCGATGGGAAGTTCTGATTTTGTCAACATTACTGTCAAGAGCCATTCTGACACGAGATGGAGCTCAAAAGCAGCTGCAGTGACGGCCATTCCCAGTCAACTTGTAATTACGTAATAGCAGCACTTGAACAACTACGGGATTCTCCCTCTGTAACGATCGATTCACGTGGTGATGCTGGTCTGATTCTCATTGGTGTCCAATAGTTCGAATTTGCAGCTCTCCTGTGTTTCTGGTCAAAGAAACTTTGCTGCTGCTGACCGAATTCAGAAATGTCTTCAGGCTAAAAAGTTGACTTTCAATCAAGCTTTGATTCAATTGGGAACTTTGATAGACAAAATTGAAGTTTGGAAAAATGAGCTGTGTACTACAGCCATTTCTGAACCTGGAGATATGTGCAATGAATGGGGTTTTTCAGTGGACAGACGTATGAAAAAAAAACGCTCCATGCCTTGTGAAAGTGCATCTGATGCTGGATTGAGCACTCAGGAAGAAATGTGCCGTTGCCTTAGGGAAATTTTGGATAAAATTGGAGTTGAAATCTTAAATCGATTTTAATAGTTGCTAGAATTACAGAATCGGTTTGGTTTTCTCTGCTCAATTGAATCTTTTGTCAATCAGTTGAACTGTGAAACTGATGAGCAGCTTACCGGCCTCAATAAGAAGTGTGTTGATCTGGCGCCTCTTTATCCAAATGACTTCAACGGATCTGAACTGTATGAGGACTATAAAGATATTGCTTCTCTCGAAGGCGACCGGTCCGATGGGATTCCTGCTCGAGTCATCAAGGAAACCGAGAGAGAAATTTCGGTACCGCTAAGAATTATATTGGAAAGCAGCTTTTCGCATGGGGAAATACTTGAGGACTGGAGATTAGCGAACGTCGTTACCAATCTTTAAGATGGGCGAAAAGAGTAATCCAGGGGATTACTGGCCGGTAAGTCTCACGAGCATCCCAGGGAAGATCATAGGGACCACCTCTTGGATTTCCTTGAAGGAAACGCGCTCATCCGGGACTCTCAACACGGCTTTAGGAGGCGTCGAAATCGTCTCACCAATTTGCTGGAATTCTACGATTGGGCGACGGAGGAGAGGGATAAGGATAATCCTATGGATATTGTCTATTTAGATTTCGCGAAAGCTTTCGATACCGTTCCTCACAAGAGGTTGCGGGTTAAACTGGAGGCCCACGGGATCCAGGGTAGGACGAGCGAATGGATCAGTAGCTGGTTGACAGGAAGAAAGCAACAAGTGATGATAAATGGGGAGGGGGAGGGGAGGGGCGTCGAAGGAGGTCGGAGTCGCAAGCGGTGTCCCTCAGGGCTCGGTCCTTGGACTGCTTCTGTTTTTGGTCTACATGAACGATTTGGATCTCGGCGTAGAGGGTAAGAAAAGTAAATTTGCCGACGACACCAAGGTAAGTTTTACCGTAAGGGGGGAGGCGGATAGGGCTCGAGCCGAGCGAGATTTAAGTCTTTTGGATGAGTGGAGCAAGAAATGGCTCATGAGGTTTAATAAATGTAAATGTAAAGTTCTCCAAGTTGGTCGAAATAATGGTAGGTCTCTCGACACGTTCGGCGAGGTTAAACTGGGGAAGGCAAGCGGAGAGAGAAATTTAGGAGTTATTAATACTACCGATGATGACCTTAAGATTTCCTCGCACGCGCAAGCGACCGTGGCCCAAATACAGCAGGATTCTAGGTTTCATTCGTCGTTCGGTTGCAAGTAGGGCATCTCGCGTTATTCTTCCGTTGTATGCGGCGCTGATAAGACCTCATTTGGAATATTGCATCCAGTTTTAGAGGCCTACAGATAAGGGTGAATTTTTGGCTCTCGAGGGGTACAGAGGAGGGCCACGAGAATGATTATTTCCGTACGAGAAGTGTTAAGAAGTGTTGGGACTGTACTCGCAAGAGAGGACAATGAGAGGCAATCTCATCCAGGCTTTCGAGATAATTAAAGGAATAGATAATATCGAGCGTGGTAGGTTCTTCCACTTCAATGGCAGCAAGAGAACGAGAGGTAGGTAGTCAACTAAAGTTGCGCAAAGTGCGGCTCAGCAGTGGCGTAGGCAGAAAATCGGCAAGGGGGGGGGGGGGGGGGGGGGGGGGGGGGGG
>CAJPEV010000275.1:92019-149577 GCA_905338385.1 Darwinula stevensoni
TCAAGACTGCAGAGGTCAGTCATATGACAATCAAGCTACAATGACTGGTGTTCGTTCTGGTGCTCAAAAACGGATTTTAGATCTGAATCCATTGGGTGTTTTTGTACCTTGCAACAATCACTCTAAATCTGGTCGGCGTTCATGCAGCACATGTGAATGTTCAGGCTGTTACTTTCTTTGGAACCCTAGAACGTCTATTTGTGTATTTTTCGTCTTCAACTCATCGATGGGAAGTTCTGATTTTGTCAACATTACTGTCAAGAGCCATTCTGACACGAGATGGAGCTCAAAAGCAGCTGCAGTGACGGCCATTCCCAGTCAACTTGTAATTACGTAATAGCAGCACTTGAACAACTACGGGATTCTCCCTCTGTAACGATCGATTCACGTGGTGATGCTGGTCTGATTCTCATTGGTGTCCAATAGTTCGAATTTGCAGCTCTCCTGTGTTTCTGGTCAAAGAAACTTTGCTGCTGCTGACCGAATTCAGAAATGTCTTCAGGCTAAAAAGTTGACTTTCAATCAAGCTTTGATTCAATTGGGAACTTTGATAGACAAAATTGAAGTTTGGAAAAATGAGCTGTGTACTACAGCCATTTCTGAACCTGGAGATATGTGCAATGAATGGGGTTTTTCAGTGGACAGACGTATGAAAAAAAAACGCTCCATGCCTTGTGAAAGTGCATCTGATGCTGGATTGAGCACTCAGGAAGAAATGTGCCGTTGCCTTAGGGAAATTTTGGATAAAATTGGAGTTGAAATCTTAAATCGATTTTAATAGTTGCTAGAATTACAGAATCGGTTTGGTTTTCTCTGCTCAATTGAATCTTTTGTCAATCAGTTGAACTGTGAAACTGATGAGCAGCTTACCGGCCTCAATAAGAAGTGTGTTGATCTGGCGCCTCTTTATCCAAATGACTTCAACGGATCTGAACTGTATGAGGACTATAAAGATATTGCTTCTCTCGAAGGCGACCGGTCCGATGGGATTCCTGCTCGAGTCATCAAGGAAACCGAGAGAGAAATTTCGGTACCGCTAAGAATTATATTGGAAAGCAGCTTTTCGCATGGGGAAATACTTGAGGACTGGAGATTAGCGAACGTCGTTACCAATCTTTAAGATGGGCGAAAAGAGTAATCCAGGGGATTACTGGCCGGTAAGTCTCACGAGCATCCCAGGGAAGATCATAGGGACCACCTCTTGGATTTCCTTGAAGGAAACGCGCTCATCCGGGACTCTCAACACGGCTTTAGGAGGCGTCGAAATCGTCTCACCAATTTGCTGGAATTCTACGATTGGGCGACGGAGGAGAGGGATAAGGATAATCCTATGGATATTGTCTATTTAGATTTCGCGAAAGCTTTCGATACCGTTCCTCAATTTTACTATCCTAGTTGCTTACTGTCTAGTACCTACGTCAACAGGATAAACTAAAAAAAAAAAACAGGATAAGCTAAAAAAAAAAAATAAAAAAATATTTACCTTTAAGATTAGACCTTTCCCTGAGATTAAGGAACGGTCGACCTCGACACGTGATATCCAAATGTGTGTGTTCGCCTCTTGATATCACTAACAACCTTGAACCTTGACGTTTGCCAGTTTAGTGCTGAAAGCGTGGCAACTGTGCTAAGGCGCCAAGCTATGGCGGAACCCATACGCGCGACCCAGGCGGTCACGTGGAGACATGCTACGTTCACATCCACATAGGAAGGGCGCTCGATCTTAACACGGGTTGTCAGTATCAATAATAATTCTTTCTGACACCTCTTCCCACATCATGAACCAAATGAACCGATTCCTGTCGTTACAGTTGTAGGCTATGCGCAGGATATATGGGTAAAGGTATTGATAATACTCGCTACAGCAACCATTCACAAATCACCAAATTAGGTGATTATGCAATGAGTATCCCTTACTAGAGTATGAGGTAGAATTCAGCATTAAGTCACAATATATTCTGTTTTTTTTTTTTTGCAAATGAAGTGAAGTCTAACATGAAACTTACATAGATAAGAGCAAAATCCAAGGAAGTTCTGGGGCTAGTTGCTTCCACTTTAACTGAGATTAAAAAGTTAGAACAGTATTTCCCAAACAGTGTGCCACGGCACACTGGTGCGCTGCCAGTAATGCTTAGGTGTGCCATGAGATGTGAGAGTTGACAAAAAAAACTAAAATCCTAAAGCTATAAAAGCATCTCTCAGTGGAAAACGAGCTTAGAGATGCACTATCACCCCTCGTATCAAACTGCTGTGTTCAGCGAAGCAAGCACAAGTTTCCCATTGAAAGTAAGTAAATGGCTGGGTGTGCCGTGGAAAGTTCAAATGTCCTTATGTGTGCCACAAATAAAAAAAGATTGGGAACCACTGAGTTAGAAAGCCCCCAAGTAAAAGTATTATATTAAAAAAAGGTTTCATGTGAGCAGGTTCTTGAAATTGCAAGGTGTGTGTGCATGTGTGTGTGTGTGTGTGGGGGGGGATTCATAATTGATACAATAATGATGTGGGCTGCCTTGGATATGGCCAGTAGCTTGCCAAAAACCTGTAGACATCAGGACTCTATCCTGGTTGAGCTAGGCCAGGTATCATTGAACTGCCATTTGGGCTTCAAATATATGTATTCTGAGAAGGTGGAAGTGAAGTGAGTCTGAAAAAATACTGAGCAAAGTAATTGGAAGATTTTTCAGGATTACCCTGGATTTAGCAATTAGCAGAAGGTAATGATGTCGATGTTTGACCATGCCCCTACAGGTTTCTGATGAAGATGTTTACATGTTTAAAACTTTTATAGACTTATAATCTGAAATGATACATTGATAAGTGGGTTAGTCAAGACATATTTTTTCCCTACTTGATTATGGAAGTGGCACAGGAGCCAAATGAGCCAGATCCAAATGATGTCTTTCGAGTTCTTGTGGCTACTGATAATCACCTGGGATATGCTGAGAAAGATTCTGCCAAAGGTTTGTTATCCCCATGTGTTTTGAGTAGGACTGTGCTAATCTTGAGACATCCAATCTGAAACTAAAAATAGCAAATTAAGTCTTGGGCCTTCTCTTGAAACATTGCATGCCTACTGTGATTCTAATAATGAGAGTTTTATTTTCAATATCACCATGGAAGGAATAAGCCAATTATCATTGGATCCCTCATAAGAGAATGACATACCAGCTGAAAATGGAATTTAGACTCCAGAGCTGGAAGTGCACTTCTTAGGTTGAATCCATGATGGAGTAGTGGAGCTTTCTGCTTACTTTCTCCATTCCCCACTATCCAGGGGTATCAATTCTATCTCATAACAGTAGGACCCACTGAGAGGTGCCATGGTGGGGAAGATAGCCACGTGCATGAACAGCTCAGTTGTGAATTCAGGAGACAACAATGACCTAGTAAGCCTTGTTGTACCCCATCTAGAATAATATCAGACCAAAAACATAATTTTTAGGGGGAGACTAAGCTCTACCCTCAATCAGAGTTGGCTTAGGCTATCCCTGGGATCATGCCAAGGCCCTTTCCTATTATCTTCATTATATGGTTATCTATCATTGCAATTAGTAAGCTATAGAAATAATATTAAATATCAGTGTTAAGATACATGAGTTTCCATTATTAAGTAAACTATTACTCTTGTTTAAGTCAGATGGAGTCTTGACATCTCTGGCTCTTTCTTCTCAATAGGAGAGGATAGCTTCCAGACTTTTGAAGAAATCCTGAAGCTGGCTGTGAACAATGAAGTGGACTTTTTGCTTCTGGGTGGAGACTTATTCCATGAGAACAAACCCTCTCGATATGCAAGAATGAAATGTCTGGAACTTCTACGAAAATACTGCATGGGAAACAGGTAAAGCCCCATACTGAGTAGTGCCCTATTTGTTCATGGGGCCATCCAATATCAACTATGCCTTTTTTTGTTTCATTTAATGACAATCCTGCTTTTTTATTTTGAGAAACCCTTTTATCCTGGTGCTATTTTTTTTTAACTTCGGAACTTCGTTGTAGTCTCATGGCTGATGGCAAGTTCCTTGGTAATGTGGTCCTCTCATTTCTTTTTGTAGGATTAGTATTGGAAGAAGTTTGATGAATTATTGATCAGTCATAGATGTAAATGGAGCAATTAATACTTTTTGCAGGCCCATCCACATCCAGTTCATGAGTGACCCTTCAATGAACTTCACATCTTCTTGGAATCCAGTTGTGAATTATGAAGATCCAAACCTCAACATTTCTCTTCCTGTGTTCTCTATTCATGGGAACCATGATGACCCAGGAGGTCTGTATCTATGAGGGTTCATCATGTATTAAACCCTTGCCTGGGGAGTACAAATCCCCATTTCTTTTGCCTTTTGGGGAATTTTTTCCCAGTGCACTGTGCAAATATTATATAATGAAATAAGATTTCTCTATCTGGCCTTCATGTGCATACAAGGTCTGGCAATAAAGTTCGAGGACTGATTTTTTTGTGAGTCTGTCAATATCACAAAAATTATTTTCATTCCATGGACTGATAGATTAGACTGTTGGGCAGTGTTGTGTCAGTCCTCATCTGACTAGCATCTTGAATGAGAGTTTGGCTGGCAATGTAGCAGCTCAATGTGTAAGGTGTCTGTCTTATTCCCAGAGTGAAGCAATGCTTCATCACATTTTGTCTCAAACTGATCAATACAGCTGCAGTAATCCATGAAACATTGTTGAAGTGTTGTGAAAAGTTCCTTGTTATGCTCCAATAATTTTGAATGACCTTCAAGGCCTTTAGCAAGTAGTGAAATAATCCATGAAACATTGCTGAAGTGCCTTGAAAAGGTCCTTGTTATGCTCCAATAATTTTGAATGACCTTCAAAACCTTTATCAAGTAATGAAGACACTGATATCCACCTCAACCCCAACCATCACTAACCATTCACCCAAGGGATGGCCGAATCAGTCATTATTTTCAATGTCATTTCTACTGGCTGAAAGCCTTGAAAACTATTCAAGATTCTTGGAGTATGATGAGACAACTTGTCAAGACACTTCTTGCAACATTTGGTGGATCACTGGAGCTGTATTCCTGGATTGAGACAAAATGTGATGAAGCATTGCTTCACTCTTGGAATATGACAGATGCCTTATGCACTGAGTTGTTAAATTGCCAGCCAAATTATCATTCAAGATGCTAGTTAGATGAGGACTGAAACGACACTGCCCAACGGTCTAATCTATTAGTCCATGGAATGAAAATAATTTTTGTGATATTGACAGACTCACAAAAAAATCAGTCCTGGAACTTTGTTGCCAGACCTCATATTTATTGTTGGAATTAAGTTTGTCATAAGGATTCAAAAGTTGATAAGACCTAGAGACATCATTCCCAACTGGTAAAAATTTTGACATGATGCCTATAGATCAGTGGTTGGCAACTAAATTTCACGGTGGGCCAGATGGCAGAATGCTGAATGTTCATGAGTCAGCACCTACCAAGTGTCACTAAAATGACAATTTTACTGAACGTCTATAGTCAGATATTGATATCTGGGTCTTCGCGGGCCAGAGGGAGGGCTTCTGCAGGCTGGATCTGGCCCACGGGCTGCCAATTGCCGACTACTGCTATAGATATTCCCAGTTAAGGGGTTAATAGATTTTCCAAAGAGTAAATAGAGACATGAATTTCAATTGTGACATGAGAATTATTCAATGAAGTCTTTCTTGGCAAAGCCAAAAGCAGGTTAACTTCTTAGCTCTGCAGGGTATAATATTATTTTCCCTTACATGCCTTCTATGTCTTCATAATATGCCAAACACAGCTGTAGTCTTACAAAAGAAAATTCAGTGGGAGAAGAATTAACAGAACAAAATTACGCAGCTAAGGGGGTAGGGAAAATCTGAGACTGCTGTGCTGGCTGCTGGACTTAAAAAAATAGAGCATAAAGTCAAATGCAATAGCCATCTTTATTGACCCTCATGGCAATACCAAGTGGCTGCCTTCTCCTTGCATTTTCATATCACTGATCCAGATGCACTTTCATAATTTCAGTTAATCTTATTGGCAACCTTCATTGTGTGAAAGTATAGTATGAATAGAGTCAAAGTGAATGATCAAAACCCATAGACTTGCAATTTCCAAACTTTTGACCTCTGTACCTCATGGTTTTAGGATGCATACATGGCATACCACCACTTGTCCCACATATGCATATTCCACAAAGTATATAAGACTTATACTTTATTTTATAAGTTTAAAAAAATAGGTCTGGAAACCTCGTGTGTACCACCTGACATTGTCTTGCACATCACAGTTTGGGAACCACTCCCATAGACATTGCATGGGGATAGGCTAAGGTTAAAGTAGAATGTCTTTAACTCTTTTGCTGTGAAATTTTCAAAACCCTGATATCCCTTTTGGTACAATATATGACAACTGCAGTGAGTTAATACTGTATTCATCAATCAGCCCAAAGAGTCTGGGTTTTGAACCTAACTTATTGCTAAAAGTTATACTGGTGCATTTAAATGAAGAATAATATGAGCATGCATATTGATGTTCTTGCTTCTTGAAATGAGCAAAATGGATTAAGTAGTCCTTTATATCAGCTCAATTTTTCTATTCTAGGGAAGAACCAATACAGTGCAATGGATGAACTCTCTGCTGCTGGTCTTGTCAATTACTTTGGAAAGATACTGGATCTCACTGAAATTGAGTTGACTCCAATACTGCTGAGGAAAGGGAAGTCTCTCCTAGGAATATATGGCCTCAGTGCTGTCAAGGATGAGCGTCTCTTCCGACTCTTTCGGGAGGGAAAGGTACAGTGAAATCCCTCTTCCTCTTCCTGACCACCCCTCTAAATGACCATTTTTTGTGGAATGAAATTTTATTCCCATGAGGTTAATGCATTTTGAACCCCTATGAACTGACCACCCCTCACCTCAACTAATAGCTGGCATTTTATAATGCATATTGAGTTGAAACCCTCTCAATGCAGCCACTAAGATTCAAGTTATAGTGTTTAAGGAGTATTGTATACTCCAAGCAGAACCAGTCTGTTTTCTTGGGAATAGACTGGCTCCATTTTATCAAGAATGATCTGTGCTGTGTGATTTGACAAAGCAACCCTCAAAGTGACATCACGTAGCATATGAGTAGAACATGTTGTAACAGACAAGCGGATAGTGAAGCACAATGAAAAGTGGATAGTGAGGGATTTTAAAGGAGGTAAGAGTTAAAAGGAGTGAAAAATGTCAATTTTCAGTTGTTTTGGCTTTTATTCATCAACATGGGAGGACAAAAAAAGGAAACCGGTGAGGATAAAAAATGGGGTCACCAAGCCATCATGCTGGGTGATTTTTATTATTGTGCTATATGCAGGGTGATTTATAAGCATTTTTTATAATGTCATATTTTCAACAGGCCAATGTTGTTGATCTTGTTTGTGCATGATGGTTGGAGTTGCAAGTATTTGCAGCTGTCTGAGTGGGGTTACACTAAGGAAAAGCTTGGCAACTGCTGATCTATGGGAACTTATTGGTTGAAAAGCTATTTCTCCACATAGACCTCAAATCCAGTGGTTTGGACATATTGCTGCATGCTTCTTGTGAGATTCCCTGAAAGGGTCTCTCAGTCCAAGGTGACAAGCATAAAAGTAGATGGTAGACCTCCCACAAAATGGAATTACTATGCTGTAAAACTTTGTTATACAAGGCTCAGTCCTGCTGGGCTTGAGTCTGTTGATCAGGATTCATGAAATTGGATGCACCCAAGGGCATGCTTCAGCTGTAACCCCATTAACCCCTTGAACACACATGAAGCACCCATATGTGTCATGGGCCACATTCATCCCTGATACACACGACACATACGGGTACGTCATGCGAATATCAAAATTTCCCGCTGCCACCACTCTTGATGTGACATCTGCATCATGGCTGGTCATTTCTCTGATATTTGGCAGATATTGTACCAGTACAGCCTTCCGGTTTAAAGCTCACAGAAAAAGTTTCTGCAGATAAAGTATCCTGTCTGTTGCACTCTCCCCATAATCAGTCATGGTGTCGTGCAGGAAGGGAAAACGTGGTGTTGAAGAAAATTTGGTCAGTAATTTACTGCGTGAGAACGATTTTGACTTTGAATATGAGTTGAGTAATTCTGAATGAGTCTTCAAGTGACTTTTCAAGAGAAGATGTTAGCGGGCATTCAGAAAATTATTATGGTGACTCGGGTGACAACAATGATGGGCGTGGTGACGCAACGGCAGAGATGGCGGAGATGGCAGTTCTGCCAGTGCTGGAGTGGGCTTACACATGAAGAACTGCTTCCAGAAATACTGCAAAAGCTTGTAGAACTTCTAAGCTAAGAGCTAAAGTAGACACAAAATAAGCCAATCTGTCAAATAACTCTTCGTTTATAAAATAAATCATGAATATTATCAGAAAAGTCGGTGTGTCAGGGGTGTGCTTAGATTTATTTTCTGGTGTGTTCAAGGGGTTAAGTTGGGATGGATGGTCTTATGTAGGAATGTATGTATATGTGAAAATTCTTAACACTTATGGTGTCTTCCACATGTTGCATTGGTGCTGCACTATACAGGGTGAATCAAAAGTTCTGCCCACCTTTTGCCCAGTAATAACTCAGGAACTAGTAATCAGATGGCTATGCAGCTTGAATCATATGAAACCCAACAAATTTCTCTGTAATGCACTTTTATTCCATTACCATCAAGAACATCTCTTCAAAATAATTACCTTGAGATTTGCTTTTATTCATTTGACTGATGCTGAGGAATCTCTGCTGTCACAAGCCACATTCACTTTCAAAGTGTTTGATAAGTCTTCCTGTTGACCAATTCAAATTTTTTTTCAGAGCAACTACTCCATGGACCTCCAAATTGGGACAAGTCTGCTGTTTCTCCCACCATGTTAATAATAATCAATACTGATGTTTGACTTGTGGCTAAGGGTTCCTCCATATATTTTTTAATGGAATAGTCTAGCAGTTTCCATTGTGTTCTGACTTGATATGGAGTAAAGCTGAACATTTGTTAAAGGCTTACAGATAGTGAGTCACCTACTAAGTAATTTTTCTCAAGTTTCTTTGAATTGGCATCAAGAGGCTACAATGCACAAACACATTTTCAGGAGTAAATACATTAAAAGGACCCCAAAAAAGGGAATTTAATTTATGACTCAATAAGAAAAGAATCCTATCAGCAAAAAAAGCAAAAATGTGTCTCTAGATAGAGGATATTTCTGCTTTCCTTAATGTTCTAAACTGGATCACAATCCAGTCTGGTATTTCAAAGTTATCGATGTTCATAAGGTGGGCTGGACTTTTGATTCACCCTGTAGACTCAATTTGTACTATCTACAGTGCTCTAATGTACTTTCATGTTTAACTTGCATAAGGTGTAGGTCCAGTCAATGGTGCTCAATATTTCACTCATATGGTGCATATGCACCTCAGTTTCATTGCCTACACCAGCTCTGCAGGCAGTGGAAGGTCTCCTGCACCCTCTTACTCTATTAATATTGTATGTAAAACTCTTGCTTTGTCACTTTATTTGCAAATACATGGTCTGCATGGTTTGCAAATACATGGCAAGTGAGGAGAAAAACGAAGCCAATAGCTCCAGTCAATGTCTGGGTCTAGCACTTTCATCCACATTCTCAGATTCAGAAGCAGCACAGCTGCCCTAGGTATACCCAGCATTCCATGCAACCTATGTGCACTGGTTCACATCTTGTATGCTGCTGTTCTTGTGTTCTTGCACTTACTTGAAATCAGTGCAGCAAGTGGAATATATCATCAGTCAGTTCATATAAGTCTGCTGCAGTAACATTATTTGTGAGGGGCTATAAGTTTGCTGTTCCTGACATTGAACAGCTATCAGCTGGAGGAAGCCCACAATTTCACAACTACACAATTTGTGCCTATGTTTTGACAGGTGCAATTCAAGCGACCACGCTTGAAGACAGATGAATGGTTCAACATCCTTGTTCTTCATCAGAATAGAGCAAAGCATGGGCCTAAGAATTATCTGCCTGAAACATTCCTCCCTGGTTTTCTTGACCTGGTCATTTGGGGACATGAACACGAGTGCATCCCACAGCCAACATTCACAGCTAATAAAACATTCATATTGCAACCAGGTCAATCTGCTCTTTTTATTGTTTCTTTTTTTACATCTGCTTTAATCTTTCATTCGCAGTTTTGATTAGGATTCTTGGATGATGTTGACAAAGTCCTATCTCAGATTGTACTTTGAAAGGATATAAGAGGCTAAGCTGAAATGAATATACTCTCCTTTTAGTGCTTTTAGTCATTAAACAAAAGTCTATTTGAAGACCAGGTTGAATTATGCATTGTCATGAGGAAAACTAGAATGAAGTCAACAAAAATTTGTGAAGTTTCTCCTGATTTTTCAAATTGAAAGCTATAAATCCTTGCATATGTTCAACATACTCCACATCAAAATTTTGGCTGCCTTTTGAATTCATGTTATTTTGGATTTTCATTAGCTGGACTTCCAATCCAAACATTTCAGGCTTTGCATCATCAACAGAGGCATGATTTTTTTCCCATATGATTCCATGTTGAGTGAGAATGATAGCATTGCCCATTTATGAATGACAGGTAGCTCAGTGGTGACCTCACTCTGTGAAGGGGAAGCCAGGCCCAAGCATATCAATCTACTCCAAATTCATGCCAGACGGTTCAAATGTGACCAGATCCCACTTGAAACAGTGAGACCTTTCATCATGGAGGATGTGAGTTTTGACTTTCAGCAGTATGCATCCTCCATTATGTTTACAGGTGGAGCATTACACCTTTTTTTAAATCACCCTCAGTCACCTGATCAGCAACAGCACCCACTATCATGATACAGTGCCATCTTGCGAAAGTGAAAAAAAACCTCTTAGAATCATAAACCTCTCAGTCAAGTATCAGCTGGATCCAACTGTCTCTTGAAAAGTTAAAGTTGAAAATTTCATTGAGTTCTGAGACGGTCGAGCATAGGTAATCATATCACTTGAGGTGGAATGATCCACCTCTAAGCATCATTAATTCACCTCCAAATGGGCATTGCACGACTTAGACAGGGATGCTGAAAAAAAGCTGGCAAGCATTTCAACACCTTGTAACTGTCAAATATTAATTGCGTATCCAATGTAATTTTTTTGCTGCATTTATGAAACTGTGTTTCTCCCATAGCATTTTTTTTTAACCACCCTATAAATGTCTCATCGACCAAAATTTCAGGGGACTGGACTATGTCATCCAGGTTATCAATCTTCCAGATCTGCTAAAAAGTAACAGTATCCCCTCCTTTATCATCTCATTCCAAAGAGAAAATTTTGATTTACCATTTTATGCTATCCAGAAAAACAAAATTCTTTCAAGGGTTTAGTGTAAGCTGAGAGAATGAAGAGATGAATGTGTGCACTTAAGGGGAGTCTCAATTAGAAAACTGAAAGTCCAAGAGGAGTGGGGATACGGAGCAAAGGGAGTCCAGTCTGAGCAAGAGGGGACGGGGGGATTTGTGAATATGAATGTGAGGAGATGTGTATATGAATAAGCTTAACTCCTTTGCTCCTCATTGTACCAGGTAGCCAAAAAAAAAGGCATGCTGTTTGATGAAGACCCATCAACAGTCCTCTTGACTTCCAAGTCAAATTACTTTGAGTTCTCTATCATCCCATCTTTATGCTTTAAGTATATACCATATTAGTTTGGAGATACTAAAAGCTTGATTGTGTGCATAGATGAGCCAGGTGTTGGTTATTTTTGTCTCTGCTCCTTTTTAAATGCAATTTTGCAGCATACAGTAAAATATACTAGTGTCCAAAAGAAATTTTACAAGGTAATGTAGAGCTTGTTCATGTAGTAGGAGTTGTGATGGCATTATATCTGCTCTTAGGGTATCAGGGTAGGCCCCACTGCTGCTTTCATTTTTGGACCTGCTTTATTATGGAAAATATGAGGAAGAAAATAACTGAAAATGGGCATTCTTTGGTTTCTTGGGGAAGGAAGGGAAGTATGTGAGAGACATGGTCAGAATGACTTCCCTTTCCCCTGTATGGAAGCAATAGAAAGGGCAGCTGGATAATAAAAATAATAGATGTGGTCCATAATCATTTGTTCAAAGACATGACCCTAAAATAGATTCAAGGAAATTTGAAAGTAACATTTTAGGGAATTGTCTTATATTCAGGTCTGTTCAGAATATATGATGATCTCGTGTGTAAACTCAGATGTTTCTATTGACTGGGTGAAGCCATATATGAATCCTAGATGAACTATATCAACTGTAGGATTGCCTGATATCTGGGTGTAATCCAGATTGACCATGTTTGATATTGGGTTATGGGGAAAGGCTATGGTCAATCAATATGGTCTATTGGGCAAAAGTGAAGTCCTCATGGACAGGTGTTCAGTGTCCCTTGTAAAATATCCCTCACAACAAACAAATATGTCCCAAAGTTGTCTCCAAATCATCCTCAAGGGATGAGTGAGCCACAAATGACTTTCAGAGGCATCTTAGTGCCATGATAGAAATGCATTACTGAACAAAGGTTCAGCATATAGTGCTGGGGAAAGAAATGCATTGACCATCATAGAGCACTTTGTCTATAATGCCAAGTGAACCCTTCAATGCACTTTCATGTAATTATTTTTTAGAGAATGTCAGAATGCATTATTCCTTACTTATTACTTTTATTTTTCTGACTGATTGATTGGGTCAAGGCCATGGACATTTTTACTGCACCAGTTGAGATCAATGTAATGACACCAATTACAAAAGTGGATGCTATTGGACATGGGTTTGTTGTTGGGTTTTGACATAGCCTTCACAATGAAAACCATATGGAGGAGAATTACATACCCATTGTGCTTCAATGTCATGCTAGGTGCAACAATGCACATTAACACTTCCTCTTGACTGTAAGAGCTGATGCACCATTTAATGTTGCCATGATTTATAGCTTTTGGAAAGTAGTTTGGTTTGGTAATGAGTTTACATCTGTAACATGTTTGTTCAACTGTGTTTTGTGGCATATGTATTTTCTTTTGCTATGTTCATAATTTTGCTGCAAGCTTTTTTTTGTGTTGCTTCTCAAGAAGATATATGGCATCATCCTCTTGTATGCTTGAATGATAATGAGATTTCAAAAATGCAAAACACCAATAATTTGTGGAACGTCTTTTGTGTAAATTCTGACACCCTATAAAGAAGAAAATCAAGTCAACCATTAAATATCTGTAAATAAAATTGCTTTCATGTTAAAACTGTAAATTGCCCATTTTGCTAATTTTTTAAATAGAGCAAAAGGGGAAGTACTTTTTTTTTTCTGGAGTACTTTTGGTTAAAAGCATAAAGCTGTTCTGCTACTTTGAAAAATTGCCATCTTAACATGGCAGAACTTCCAGTTTGAATGTAGTTTACTGCTTACTGTTACTGTTGCCTTCAAATGTTAAGGTTTAGGTAAAAATTCCATATCTACAGGGTAGTTTCAAGATTTTATGGTCATATAGCTAACCATTCATAAGACATGGTTTCACTGCTTTATAGTGCAGGTATGAAGCTAGGTTTGCTGATAATTATTTTTAAAATGAACTTTTTGAATGTGTTCATTGTTCTTTTAGTTCATATTGTCAGAGTGTGATGAGCTTCAAGATGTGGCAGAAAACATTGAAGAAATGGTTGAGATGAAAGTGGAGGAGAAAATTCATGAAATGATTGAGAAGTCTCAAGAACTACTTACTAGTAAGTTCTGAGTAAGGATAATCTCACTTTGAGCTATATTTTACTCACATTTCATACCTTGAGAGTGTGAACATGCTGGAGTTCTGAAAATTATTGAATGCTTGGCTTGGCCTCTCAATAGCTTGGTGTTTTTCCATATGCCATTCCCTATATTGCTAGGTTTTTTCAAATGTTCAATAGTAAATTCCTCTCTTTCAAAAACTTGTTTGGAATTTATTGGAAAATGTCATTATCTATTAAAATTTATTGAAGAAAATGGATATATGCACCATAAGTAGGTGTGGACCAATTCAGCATGGATATATATGTCGTAGGGTTTTGTGGAATTCAGGAGGATTTGGAATCTCCCTAGGATGAGACAGGATTCCGCTAAACCCGCGGGTTTAGCGGAATCCTCTCGAAGTCATGTCAATGTCACTACAACATGGGGAGATTCCATATCTCCCTGAATTGAAAATTACCCTTCCCACGGCTTGTCCCGTCGAGGGCAATTCTCCTTTCATTTGTGTTGACGGATTATTTAAGGCTGAATAATACCGTGTTATAGCTATCAGTGAGAATGCCATGCCTGATTCTGCCTTCCACTAATGAAGAAAGAGAAGCTTGGAAGACAGTGGTTGCATCAACGAAGGCGAAGGCTTCGAGGGCAGAAACAGGCTATGCCAGTGGGGGTGCAGGATCCATCTGCAAGTGCAACAAGTCTTGTCGCACCAACAGGTGCAGCTGTAAAAAAAACTAGGCATAACATGCTCATCCAAGTTTCAGGTGGGAAAGCCGTGGAACCTCCCAAAATAAGACAAGTTTATTGTTGACTCCGCTTCAAATCTTATTGATGTTGATTTTTTTCTTTCTATACATGGACTGAAATGAAATTCCATTTCCCCCGGGTGTCTTGATAATTCTCTTTCTCCCTAGGTGTAAACAAAATGATGGAAGCATTGGCAGCTAATCCAGGTGATTGGAATCCCCCTAGGGGGAGGTGACATAATGGAGGTTTTCGAGAGGTTTCCGCTAAACCTGCGGGTTTAGGGGAATCCTGTCTCTCCCTGGGGAGATTCGAAATCCCCCTGAATTCCACAAAACCCTACGACATATATATGCCCTAATCACCTGAATGGTTAATGTTGCCTGACATTGATTTTATGGAACCTGGGAGTGGAAGTGGAATGGAAATTAGAACAGAACAAAAAATGGCATGGAACAGAATGAAACATGGAAAATATTTACTGATGGTAGTGGAGCAAAAAACTGGAACTGAAAAAAATCTCTCATTTTGAAAAAGAGAAGCTTTTCTGTTCAAAAATGTTTGGCCTAATTTTTTTTTCTTACAATTGTGTTGTGACATTTCCCAACTTTCTTATAATTAACTTTATTCCCCATTTCATTTTTCTTACAGAAAGGTATCTTGATAAGTTTGTGCTTCTGTTCAGAATTTCACAATGTGAAATTCTGAATAGAATTAAGCATTGAATGGAACAGAGACTGGGTGACATAGTGACAGAGGATTTGGAAGGAACATGTAATGGAAAAATTTCCATTCCAAAGCCCTGGATAAAAATCTATATTGCTAATATCTTTGCAAAAATATTTTAAAAATTAATTCTCATCAGAGATCAGACATGTTACCAGAGATGAGATTGCATATATTTTAGATTATTAAGGAGGCCATAGAACAATATAGAGTATTTTCCCCTCTTTGTTGACAGGAAATGAGCGTCAACCAAAGGTGCCATTGATACGACTCCGGGTGACATATGATAATCATTTCCAACCCTTCCATACCATTCGATTTGGCCAGAGATACCAAGGAAAGGTTGCCAATCCAGAGGACATGATCATTTTTAAGAAACATATCAAGAACCAGCCAAAGGAAGACCTGGACTTTGAGGCTATGGATGAACTCTTTGACATGGATGTGAGAACTTTTTGTTAAGTATTTTTTTTTTTTTTTACATAACAGAGCTTTTGAGCTTTTCCTTCAGGTTTTCATTCCTTTATACTCAGAAGATTCTTTTATAGCATTTAATTCAACATATGCAAGAGATGCTTTCACTTCAGGACCTTCTCAGCTGATATTTTAATGAAATTGAGCTGTCATTACTTATGTAATGAATTGGATTCTCAAAAGTTTGGATATACTAGGTGGCCCAAAAAAAAGTCCAGCACTTTACACACCTGCAGATGCAACACCATATGAGATTTTGACAGGAAATTTACAGGGTTTTACATGCAATATCTGCAGGTACTGTCACAAAAAATCCAATGAAATTGGTAGTTAACTACATGAGTAATGCTTTTTCTCCTGTGTGATGCCAAAAGGGTGAGTGTGCAAAGAAATGTGACTGACCTCATTGAAAGAAATGTTTGATGGGTCCTCCATCAATGTGTTGTCCTTCGGTGATCACCCACTGAGGCAGCACTCAAGACAAATGCACTGATCTCATTTAACAACTTGTACAGAAAGGGATCTTACTCATTTTCAGAGCAGGGAATTTCACTGAAATTTCCTGAACCTACCTATTCATATTGGATATGACACACTGAAAATTTCAAGACAATACTTAATATGGTGTCCTGTCTACAGACACATGAAGTTCAGGACTTTTTTTTGGACCACCTGGTATATTCATGAAGGGATCATACACAATTCTAAAAAAAAAAAAAGACTGGTAGTTTGTGACATCACAAAATGGTTGTGTATTGTATTGAATCTGTTGCCTTTTTTTGTTTTTTTTTTTAGCAATTCCTCTCTATTGAGTCAGTTGAAGTCACCCTATACCATACCCTCTTTCTCCTTATGTTATATGCAGCCAGAGGAGTTAAGCAATGTGCGTGTGGAGAACATGGTGGAAGTATATTTTGCTGAGAATGAAGACCCAAAGAACAAGCTCCATCTTCTCACTGAAAGGGGAATGTCAGAAGCTGTTCTTCGTTTTGTCGAGAAAGATGACAGGGATGCCATTACTGTCCTCACTAAGTAAGAAAGTGCAATTTTTATGCTTAGTATTCAGTGCTTTTGAACAGTTTCAGTTGAACAAACTATTCCTTGAAATGGGATATTAATTGATTGCTGTAGGACCTGAATATTCAGTGTTTGTGAAATCAAGTACTTGTTTTGGTTTTTACCTTGAATGCAGCCATTTCAATGATTTCTCCAGGGAATGGTTTGTTTCAGAATTGCCAAAACAGTTCTGCATTTGCCTCATGCTCTCTGTAACTTTCTGTTTAAATCAACTCTGGCATTCATTAGGTCATATTTTTGAGTGCAGCTGCTCTTTTGTTGAAATCAGTTTGCTGGTTCAACCATCACTCCTCTCCTTGATAGAAAGTCATCATTTTGATATCTGTAATTCCAAGGACACCCACCCCTGTGATTTGTCAGTTTTGTTTCCTTAATGCTTTCTCCCTTTGATCTACTCTCAGTTGCACATAAACTTTCTTGCTATTACTGTTTTTCACAACTCACATTTGATAACACTGTCAGAATACCAGGAAAGTGACCCAGCAAAAAGTTCCAGCTAGAAACAACAAGTTTTCCATCAGTAAATGTGTGCCACTTCCAGCAGGAACTGAAGCGTTTCCAACCAGAACTAGCCGTAAATAGGTATGCTGTTTCCAGCTGGAATGAACCACCATGATCCAACTGGATCCCATGCTGTATTCTGCTGGATTTCTGCTTTTCCTGTCAGAAAATGCCTGGCATCTAATTCCCTATTGGAACCTGGTATGTTTCCTGCACACAATCCACCTGCCAAAGAAGTCCATCACAAACTGGATAAAACTAGTAATATTTCCAGCCTGAACTTTTTGCTGGGGAGCTGCAGCACATCAATAGTTCTGGCATGCAGAGAGTTAACTCTTATCCTGTTTACATCCAGGGCAATTTTAGGCAGGCATGCGTGACCATGAAGAAATTGCCTGCAAGAAGGCCTTTTCCTGAAAAGTTTTATGCACTGATGCAAAGCAGATAGAGTCAAGAATGTGTATTGATGCAAGACTCAACTAAGAAAATAACAAAATAGTGCATGGCCCCCTTTAGCCAAGGCATTGCACTGCCATACCTGCTGGATTTTTCCATGAATGGAACAATGTCTTGGGTTATCATTCTTAGGTCTAGGCTCCTGAACTGTTTAGTGACCTGAACATAGATGCACATTTTTTACCTGTACCCTCAGTAGCAGAGACTTATTGCCTAGGCAGATGGCTCAATGACAGGGCACAGACAGGCCCTCCCCTTGTTTATTCCTTCTACCATAGCCTTGTTAACCATGACTTACAGTTCTCTTGACATCTACTGTGAAGGCTTGCAAGGGACTATTCCTAGCCATTACCAAATACCATGAAAAGAACATAGGATCAGGTTTTGAGCCAGGGAGTCGAAAGGTACTCGTGCAAATTTTTGAAGTTCATTAGTTCTTTTGGTGTCTCTTCTGTATTTAGACATCAGCTGAAGAAAACCCTGGACTTTCTGGCAAAAGAAAACAAGAATGAAGGTGAAGTGGAAGAAGACATACTTTGCTATCGGCAGGCAAGAGCCTCCAGCAAACAGGATGTTGATGAAGTATGTCCTTCCAACCAAAGCTATGCTATCTTCTTTTATGATTAAAATGAATGAGAGTAGTGCTGATCCATGATTAGAGATGAATTTTGATTTGGGTAAACCATGGTTTGGATGGGGTTCTATGATTGGGGATATCAGTTGTTTCTAGATGGGAGATTGAGATGAGCTGTTGGATTGTATATGTAAAAAAAAAAATGAATCAGTAGTTACTTTTTGGAACACCATGAAGTAGCATTTATCCATCCAAAAGTTTGCAAGTGTTTTAATAAGTACTGATGTAGTAATCAAATGAAAATAACTTCTTGACCTGAAAGAATGCAGACACAGGAAGTAAAAGGGGAAGTAAAAAAAAAAAAAGATTTTAAACTGAACTTGCAGATCAGATACAGTCAGACTGAATGAATTAAAAAAAAAACTAGGGGAAAAGTATACAGATTTTTCTTCAAATTATCCCAGTTACCATGACAGAAACCTCCCTTCTAGGTTATCTTGCACTGAAGTGAGAATTAGAGCTACTTGTGCAATATAGAAGTTCAATCCTAAATCTAGAAAAGGAACTGATCATGTAACCAGAGATGGACTTTCTGCTTGTCATTTTATCTCTTCTGTTGCCATTTGGTTTACTTCGCATTTGACATTACTATTCCTTTCAACAACCTCATGTCATATCTGAAAATCTCTAATTCAGGTGGATAGCTACAGATCAAGTCAGAAACAGGTGGTATATCGCTCTTGGATCAGATTTGCTAGGATGGTGCCATTGTAGACCAAATCTTTCCCACTGGAGGAGTAACCATGAAAGCCAAACTAGCCCTGACTGCACTAAACCTGAAAAAATTACCTAGTGGGGAAAAAGGTTGTGTTACGAGGTTCAGTAGTGGAGAAAGACCTTATTTCTTTCCTTACTTCTTTTGACCTTCATCAATTTTTACTGGTGGACTGTGTTTTAGAGCACTATAACATGTCAGACTTCTCTCTGCTCATGGAGGGTTGAAGGCAATTCAACTGCATAATTGAAGTGCTGCCTCAAACTTTGCATTTTAGTTTCCATTTTTTTTACTTCATTTCATTTTTCCCTTTTTATTCTACCTAATAAACCTATGATTTGCATGAAGAGGAGTTCTCTGGGTTGAGGTTCATCGAAGGAATTGGACCCTAAAAAGGTATTTTCTTGACATACTGGAAGCAAACCTTTATCTTCAGAGTTTCAGAGAGACTTTTAAGTCTTTATGACAAAATCAGCATGCATTATATCAGAGTTTATGCTTTTCTTTCATGGCCAAATCTCCTTTCTATATACCTTACTTTGTATTTGCCTGGTAAGTTGAAAAGTGCATTTGCAAGAGTCATGTAATTTTTCTTTGAATGCACAGGTGAGGACAACCTTAGATGACAAGTCCCGTCAGCCTGCCCACAGAGATCAATCAGTGGAAAGTGAGGGAGAAGGGAATGACATTCAATCAGATGACGAGGTTGAAGTGGAGGAAAGCCCTCCAGCACGAGGGCGAGGCAGAGGAAGGGGCAGGGGACGTGCCAAAGCTAGTTATGCTTCCCCCAGCAAGGTCTATTTTTGTATTTCTAGTTTGTGTATTTCTCAGAGACCACCCTCTGGCATCTCATCAAAGTTATACTATAGACAATACTTGTACAGAAATAAAATGAAACAAATCTCTCTCTAATGCAGAAAGTGTTGGTTCCACTGTTACATTAGTCCAGTTATAAGGGTACTAGATTAAAAAAAAAATTTCCAAACCAACTTTCATTTTTAGGGCAAGAATGACATATCAAGAAAGCAAATTGTGTAAAAATGAGAGGGTGTAAGAATAGTTTTTCAAAGATGACATTACACCTCAATTGGATTTTTTTATGGTTCACTATGCAATTTTTTTGCAAGCCTCATTGGGGTGAGTATTCTCTTGCTCTTTACTACCAAGATGCACTGTACTTCAGGCTTCTTTTTTTTATATTGTACAGCTCAGTGCATACTATCTTTTTTAGAATACTGTGATGTTAACATTTTTTTTTTTTACTTCCCCTTTTACTTCCTGTGTCTGCATTCTTATGTCAAGAAATGTGGTTTCCTTCCCACCCCCTACCTCCACCATTGTAAGAAATCAAATAGATAAAGAAATTTGTGTTGCATGTGACACTTCAGGTTGAGAGAAGGGAATGGACATGATAGGAGAATGAGCCCATCAAGGATGAATTTTGGGGAAAAATTACTGAAATCAGAAACTAGTCATTAGACCCATAAGCAAAGAACTGAAACTTATTTAGATAGTGGTATGAATAAGAAAAGAAGCTGTTTTTTATTTGCTTTCAGAACTCATCCCGAGGGAGAGGGATGAGGAGTGCACAGGCCAGGCAAACAGGAGCTGCTCAACTCAATGTCTCCACTCGGCCATCAACCAGTAGCCAGAGACAGATGTCTTTGCATGATTCCTTTGCTGCCTCATCACGCAGCAGGAAACAAGAGGCAGCCACCAAGAAACCAAAGGGGATCCATTACTTAGATGATGATGATGTAGCATGGTGACAACTCTCATCTCCGCTCCATTATCAAACTAATTATTTTTATTATTTCATTTTCATTTTGTATGTTCTGGTCATATACTTGAAGAGAAGCTATGTTTTGTTTGTGTCCATATCAGTTTCCTTTTCCCCCATGAGTAACAAAAATCTTTAAATGTTGGTAATTTGTCTGCTCTTACTTGACTAATGGTAACAAAAAACATTTTTGAAGAGATTCATCATAGCTCATGGGCTGTTTCTGACACACTGCAGTACCTGATGATTTTCTGCTGAATTGTTTTAAAGACATGGACATGTGTGTGATGGTATGATGGATATATGTTATGTATTGGATAATTATTGTAGAGTACTTGGGAGGTTTTTAATTTTGAATTGTTCGAAGTGAGAATACACAGAGGAAATTAATGTGAAACTTGAGATATACTGGTAAATGATTTTGCTTTATAATCATTTTGCCAATTAGGTGGAAGGAAAATGAGGAAAGATACTCCATAAAAGTTTTAAGAAAGCTTTAATGAAGTGTCTTTTGTGAGATAATAACTTATGAATACATGTAAAATATTATGAAAGCCTTACCTACTTGAAATCTCAAAAATTGAATTTTGCAGTTTAAGAAGTCTTACAGAATAGAAACAATTTCCCAAAAATGATGTAAAGTTAGGTTGAGTTTTTCTTAATCACCACACTTGTGGACCTCTGGCCTTATTGCAGTTTCAATGTGGTCAGACTCAAAACAAAGGAACTGGAAAAAAGTGAGAAGTGACTGAGAGTTGGTAATTGATACAGGCAGTCCTTGACTTATGATGCACCGCACTTACGACCTGACTCAGTCACTCAGTCTTTGTTACGACACCATTTAGGGTGTGAAAAACTGTTGTTTTGCTTGCATTTAACTGTGTTTTGACTTTCGTCATGACGTGATTTTCAGGAACCAATAGTGTCGTAAGTGTGAGGACTGCCTGTACTAACATTGACACTTTCATTTAGCTGGTATGTCCTGTTGATACACTCCTTGGGAGTGATGCTGCATTATTATGGAGACTTGGCATACAATATGATGGTAGGTTAGTGCCCTTGCCTACATTTACCATTCTACAAGAGTTGCAAAATAAGGTGAATGTCACTTGCAATTAAATGGATTTTTATCTATTTTCCTTGGTGAATTCTGGTATTTTTCTAAATCCTCATCTTAACAGTAAAAGTAGGTACCAGTGACAAGTTTTTGATGTTGTACACATCTTGTGAAAGTCTTTGACAAGATCTACATGAAATGAGACATTTCCTCCCCATGTTGTCCCTTTCTGGAATGTCCTCTCTGCTAGTCACCCTCCAATGGAATGGAAGTCTTCCTGTACTAAAATCCATATATCTTCATTTTCCTTGCCCCTTTAATGACCACAGTGAGGTTAGTGATCCAGAGAAGGAAAAAATATGATGTAACTTGAATCCTGAGTTCTTGCAAATGTAGAATTCATATTTCATCTGGCTGCTTTTTTTTACATATTCTATGCCTATTTTCTGTTTTTATTTTATTTATTTATTTTTGTTTAAGAGAAAAGGAAAGTTACAAATAATACAATATTCTAGATAAAGATTTTTTGCCTTTCAAATGATGTAAAGCAGTGATGAGCAACCTGCGGCACTTCGCCAACGGAATTTTTTTCCTTTCATTTGCCATCCAGAGTAGAGTGCATGTGTGCTTAGTGTATCATTGCTCTCTGAGAAAGCAGCTTGTTTGGTATTTTGCTCAGTAAAAAGGTGATAAAAAATTCTCTAGTTATTTGCATATCATTAGCATCTACTTTTTTAGTACCAGGTACTAAGCCAGGCTTAGGATTATGCTGGTACTCAACAAGCATGAAGCCTGTAATTCAGTAACAAAAAAAATACATGTGGCCTGCTGGGAACCTAAAAGCTTCTTTTGTGGCCTGCAGTCAAAGAAGGTTGCTCATCACTGGTGTAAACTGTATTCATTCTGGTCCAACATTTCTTAGCTATCAAATCCTAGGCTTTTGACTTATCGAGCATATAGCAGGTCAAGAAGTTATTTTCATTTGATTACTACATCAGTACTTATTAAAACACTTGCAAACTTTTGGATGGATAAATGCTACTTCATGGTGTTCCAAAAAGTAACTACTGATTCATTTTTTTTTTTAGGAATGACAGCAACTTTTATCCGATTGGTTCAGTATATCACAAACTGTATGTAGATAAAGAAAGTTTTTGCCTAATTTGAAGGAACCCAAGTAGCACGTAGGTGGTGGCCCACTAACTTCTCTTGGTTGTGGACCACCAGATACATGTCCCACCTGGCAGCACAGGCCCGCCACCTGGGCCGCCAAAGGGCCAGCACATTACTAGTTAGCTCGTTTGTGGTGTACCACTAGCCGGGTCCTAATGACTCCATGTATATCTAATTCGCCTATAAATATTGGATCTGGGGCCTACTCAGAAGAGTACCCAGGAGTTCCAAGATGACCCACTGCTCTCTTCCACATTCAATATGGACTTCTGGAGGGATGAACAGAAGTCTACGAGTACCAAGACATAACATATACATAATATGAAGTTTAAAAACTTAGGGCCAATTGCATGAACGATGTTTATTTTAGACGTTGATTATCAATAGCCATTGCTTAAACACTGTCTACGAAAACATCGGTTAACCGATGTCTACTTTCGATTGCGTGAACGATCCCCAAGCCATGTTTTCATAACCAATGGTTAGACGATGGCTAACAGTTCTTCGTGTATATAAAGCATATTCTAACCTCTCGGCTTCTGTGGCCCTTCGGACTTCGAAAAAAAATGAACGAAAGAGTGAAAAAGGAGAACTTTTACTCTGGTGATGAAGTTCATCTTGTGGAGATTGTCAAGGAACATCCAGAGATAGAAAGCAGGAGATAAGATGCAGACTTCTTGCATAAGAAGAACCATGCCTGGAAAATGGTAAGTTCTCTCAGATCCTGCTCTGTATTTATATGTATTATATCAGGGGTATTCTTGGAGACTTGCATGCACAGACAAGTTAGAAGTCTGAAAAGTGGGTCTATAAGTGAGTGTATAACGAGATGGGAAAACCCGGGATACATACTATACTTGCTCTTAGGAAACTATGGGCGATCGCCTATAAAAGGCTATTTGGCATTTCAAATCTCAGTATCAGGCTTTTTTCATTTATAATTTCAGATACATGAAGCTTACAATTCCTCGTGCCCCAGCGGAAACACCCGATCCCTTGACCAATTGAAGGGGCTGTGGAACAGATTGAAGGTCAAGGCTACTCAAGATCGCGATCAGCAGCGCAAAGAGGCGAAGAAGACGGGCGGAGGAGAGAAGCCACCTGAAATGGATGAGTTGAGCAATTATATCAACGGAGTTGTGCTCCCTCCTCATGCCAAAAGTCCGCTTCACAATCCGTTTGATTCGGACAGCGAAGGCAACCTCTGGAAGTTCGAACAGGTTAGTACACAATCTATCAGGGTTTTGCATAAGATTCGCTGCGCTCCCACGCAATATGTTGATTATGAGTACTTCCTCCATTTCAAATTCCTGTTTTTTTTAAATCCGTAAATGATTCCCCATGAACACCCTTAACTCTAAAAGAAAATAAGAGCTATTCAAGAGTTATGGCACTTATATTAAAGCCGATTCATTCACTTGGTTACTCCCAGATTCGTTTCGAATAGGCATTTTAGTTACACCAATGTCAACTAGGGCTTTGAAAATTCTTGCCATTACTTCTTCAGAGAGGTTAGCGCAGACATCAAGAGAAAATCTTGATCCAGAACAAAGTCTGCCAAAGGCAAGAAAGAGAAAAGCTGATTTCGATGATCATCTGCTGGAAATGGTCCAAAAGGAACATTACATCAAGATGCGAATCTTCCAAATGAAAGAATGGAAATTAAAGCACGAGTGTGAACAGATGGGGATTGGGTTACCTCCACAGTTGACGGAAAGAGTGACGTATTTTGACCTCGGTTAAGTGCTGTAGAATAAAAGAACTTGGTTTGGACTCGTGTCTAATCTAAATTAGTATCGACAGATCTTTGTCGTTTGAGTTATGTAAAATAATTATCAATGATATGCTCCCTCTTTGCTCTACCTGCACCTGTCCAGCAGCAAGTCTTCTCTCTGGAGTACTTTCCATGTTCTCACCATCATCAAGATTATCTGTATTCATGCCATTTCCATCATCTTCAAAGACAGAATCATTGAATTCAATGCTCAGATTGTGGAGGACAGCACAAGCTATAATGTGTACTAAAGTGTTATCCAGGCGACATCTCAGGGCATTGTGCAAGCAAGGAAACCTCCTCTTCATGCGACCGAAAGTTCGTTCAATGATTCCGCGTGTTCTCTTGTGGGCCCGATTGTATCGCTCTTCAGCAATGTTGTGAGCAACTAACAGTGGTGTCGTCATATGTGTTTCACAGGAATAACCACTGTCTCCAATCAATACAGGTCTTTTTAAGGGAGGCTGCTCAGCTAACATATAAAGTGACAACCGTTTATAGGCACTTAGCACTCACCTAGGACCGGTGGATCGTTGTTACAGTCATTTGTAGGGAGAACGTAGTGTGTGAACTTGAACATTAATGGAATAGAAGTCTTTGCGGTTGATGAAAGTTCCCGCCTGGTTGATATCAGGGCATTCTATACGAATATGACACCCGTCGATGGCGTCAATCACTCCAGGGAAGCCAGCAACAGCAAAGAATTGTTTTTGGACTTCTAGTTGATTTCTTTCTTCTGGGAATTTAATGACTTGGGGACGCAAATGCGCAATGGCCTGTGAAACTCGGTTTATGACTCTACAAGCAGTAGAAGCGTCGACTCCAAAAAGATCTCCCAGAACTCTTTGAAATGATGACGTCGCATAAAATCGAAGGGTCAGCAGAACCTGAGAATTGAATAGCTTTCATAACATTATTTTTACTTAGGGACTCAATTACTCGGTTACGCAACTGCATGACTAGGGAGAAGAGAAAATGACTTTTACTAAGTCTACTAGGAATGAGGTAAATACTCTCGAGAGAAAGTCATGGAACAAGTTCGTGCAGAGACCGTGACCCATTACACTTGAATTGTAATTGCCTTTACTGACCTGTTGATGCAAAGTGAAGGGATCCCTTCCACGACTTTTTCACTTTGAAGTTCAGGGCGGAGCATTTCGACTAGATGATCCACTGCTGCCTTTCCAAATCTGTATCTCACGCGGAAGTTTTCATGGCTGTATTCTTCAAAGAAATTAGGCCTTGAACTGATGTTTTTTTGTCCCATGCGAAGACGAGCACATCGCTGATATTGAGCGACTCCATAGCCTTTCCAAATCTGTATCTCACGCGGAAGTTTTCATGGTTGTATTCTTCAAAGAAATTAGGCCTTGAACTGATGTTTTTTTGTCCCATGCGAAGACGAGCACATCGCTGATATTGAGCGACTCCATAAAGGTAATCCATTGTGTTTCACTAATACAGTGGAGTACTATGCTGATGGAGATAGTGCACGAGCACTGACATAAATATCGGCAAAACATGCCCCTTCCCTTGTCTAGAAATGACACCTTTTCAGCTTCTGTTAGCCGATGGCTAGACAATGGTTAAAGGAAGATAGCGTTCATGCAATCCATTTTTCGCCTTAGACATCGGTTAACCGATGACTTTCGAAAAACACCGGGAAAACATCGTTCATGCAATCGGCCCTTTATTTCTGAGTCAATTTGAGGAAACTTCTCTTGATCTACTGGCTCAGATTGAGAAATAAAGAAATGCTAGTTTAAAATTTGTTTCATGCTCATTGGTTGTATCCATCATGCTTGCTAAATTGATAAGAAGCGGGAGAAGCGCGCCTGTTTTGGTTTTACGCATTCTGGTGATTCCGTTCTCTATGAACGAAATTCCATATTCAAGGGCGAGAACGTCTCTAATGACGCTCGTGTCTTCTTGGAGGTCCACGCTTCTAAGGACGAATTTGCAAAGCGGGGTCCTAGCTCGCACAGGGAAGGCTTCTCCGTCGATCCCTGATTCGGGCCGTTTGCTGGCGACGCGAGCAATGTCCGAAGGTTTTGCAAGACTGAGGACAAAGCCTGCAGAGCGAGTTTGTTTGATGTCGAGCAACTGGACCTTAGGGAAGGCACTCATGAAGGCGCGAACGAATGCTATCCTCTGTTGGTGTTTCGGGGGAGAGAATTCACAAAAAGGGAGTTTTGAAAAAGAGCTGCTAGTGGCTGTCTGAGGTTGAGTTGGGGAGACTGGTGAATTGCTACTGTGCAGAGAGGAATTTGCAGGCGTGGACGGTTGGGTGTGCGAGTGCGAAGGGGAGAGACGGAGAGCTGCGTTCGGATTAGGAGCACTTTTGAGGGAGCGGATGGATTCGGAGGCTAAGGATGCAGGTTTGGAGTTGGCATGGGAAGAAGAGTTGGAGGGACTGGTGAATTGCTACCGTGCAGAGAGGAATTTGCAGGCGTGGACAGTTGGGTGTGCGAATGGGAAGGGGAGAGACGGAGAGATGCGTTCGGATTAGGAGCACTTTTGAGGGAGCGAATGGATTCGGAGGCTAAGGATGCAGGTTTGGAGTTGGCATGAGAAGATGGAGAGGATTGACGTTTCGGCCGAGGGGCTGTAGGCACAGGGGGATGTGAAGAGGGGGAGGAGGGCGGGGGCCGATTCTTACGAGTCTTCCTCTTACCAGGCATTCTGTGCCTGGTGAGAGGGGGGAAGATTTAGGGAGAGAGTCTGGTGAACAGAGAGAAGAGGCTAGAAGCAAGAAGAGAGAATGAGAACAGTCAACAGTGAGAGAATGTCTTCATAAAGACAGTTCAGAAATGGTAAGGACCCTGCGTTCACCTTCACAAAGACAATTTCGCGCTGCCGGAACAATGGGCCCCGGGATGAGAGTATTAGTTGATGCCTGGGAGTAGACACTAGCCGGGATCTTCCCATAATGATTTTCTGGGCACGCTACTGGTCATGTACACTCTGTATCTCCATACTTAACTTCAGCATTTAATAATCCCCCGGGTCTTATATTGCAATCAATACATCTTAATTTCATGCTTTCCTAGTATCTGTTTATAAATTGCACATTAAAAAGAAAAACGAGAAGAAACACTTTTGCTGAATCTGGAAGGCAGGTACTTCATTGCATTTATAGGGTGCAGGGAACGAGGGTACCATCTCGTGGGGACTCTTGGTACTGCATCTAGGGGAGTGCCAGCTACATGCTACTCCTACAATAGGTAGCGGGCCAGCAACTGCATGTCCCACTTGCCGCCACGTTCCCGCCAATCCTGCCAGAAATCCGCAAGTGTAGTGCCTGGGCCGCTTATGGCCCACACTTCTGCGCTACTTGGGATATTGACCTAATGTTTCATGTGCTACACCGTTTCAAACTTAAAATATTAGAAAAAAATACCGGACATTTGAAACTGAGCGTCATCGATGGAGCAATCCAGGAATGGCGTCATCGGCTGCATGCTTGCGTCCGAGAACGTGGGAGTCGTTTTGAGCATGTGTTGCGACCAAAGGTATGCATTTGCTTCAAATTCGGCAAAAACCTTCCATTATTTATCCAAATTCAGTGTTTAATAAATTGGGTTGATCATATGAAGGTTACTGTCTTCATTCTAAAAACAAATGGGCAATTTTTTTGGAACTTCTGTGTGCCAAAAAAAAAACCTGCTGTAATTATTATTGATGTAGTGGAGACGCCACGAGGTGTGACCGACGTGACGTGTTAAAGCTGACAACAATTAGGAAGGTGAGTGTTCGTTTTGTATCGCAGAGGCTATGTAATCGGAAGGAAATCTTCGACTGTGATCGAAGCGTTTCTCTTTCCTACTCTATTCTCGATGACTCTTGGGTATTAACTACTCTAAGTCACTTCGGACTTCAGTGATTGATGAGGCGTACGTAAGAAAAGGCGAACAAGAGCGTATGCTTTAATTTACACTATCGGGTAAATGCATCTCCAGGGACAGTAAGCAAAGCTGCCTCGTGTAGGCCGGAGATTCGAAAGGCGAAGCATCTCTTTTGGAGCGGATGACACTCGCAGAAGGTCGCTGGGGTCGAGAATTCGGATACTGCTGGGCTGGTGAATTGCTCCGTCCGTGAGACTCAGGAGTCAGGAGAGTTAGTGATATCAAGAGGCGATTTCGCCCATTTCGATATCACGTGTCGAGGTGCGGGAAGGCGTTTGAGCACGCGAAAGCTGGCGACTCCGGATCAACCAGGAATAACCTATCCATTGCAGACCCTCGAGGCTTACTTGGCTCGCACACTCGACGGTGCACCAGCGACTCCGTCAGACCAACGTCCTCCAACGGTTCCCGCGACGGACTCCCATCTTCGATTCTGGAGACGGACGAGTGCATCCCACTGTCAGTCGAACGACAGCCCTCGCCCGATCGCCAACGCCCACAGGCGGGTCCAAAGACAAGTGGGACGGAGAACTAGTGCTGACGAGGTTACGTCAGCGCGGGAGGCTCTCCTCCCTTAAGTTCATTGCATCATACGGAGCAGGTCTCGAGGAGGATCTACACAAGTACATATACAAGGTGTGAATTTTCTTCGAATTGACCACACATTTCGCTATCAAAACAATGACGAAGGGAAACCACCACGTCCTCTGCCTCTTTGGTAAGACACGCACAGACTCGTCTGCTTCACTGACTGAGGCAAACGCATCAGCGGGCTCGTACGGCTATCACCTATCAAGTTTGGATTAGCATAGAACTTGATACATGCGTCAATTTTCTTAAAATTAGGTTCTTTCCTGAACTAAATGTCTCAGCGATTGTCTAAACATGTCCAAGGCTAGTTTAAAATTCCTTTTTATATTTATGGGTAACTTCAATCCTAACCTTGTGGTCGAGGTGATCCAAGTTCTGAAAGGACTCATCATTGTTAAAACTAAGAATGTTGGTTCCAGCATGTTAGTGTCATAATCTGCACGCAACTGCCATTTTTACAATGTCAGTAGAATCGCGTGAGAACTACATATCACATCGATCAGGGAAGAGTAGTCCTATTTACAGTCTTCAAATCATGTGTCTTAATTATTATGGATGAAAATTTTAAATAAGGGTGGCCTTTCTGCTGACCTTGAAAACTGATTTCTCACCTCATACTCCTCCCCGTCCATCCCGAGATTATAGACTGAGTGCAGGGGGGAAAAATTCGCGCCACCCTTCGAAATCTTGCAATTATTACAGCAGGTAATACAAGTTTTCATTGGAAATTACTCCTCTAACTCTAACCATCCAAGTTCTTCCTCGTTTCTCCTGAGTCGTTTTACCACTAGAGTGACTCAAAAAGTTTAAATTGTATTTTTTTTGCGAAGAAAAGCAATGACAGGAAAGTGATATGGGCGCAAGTCTCACCAATTTCGGATTGCTCCTGCCATTCCATGAAATTGGTTTTCTCTGAGGAAGATGGAGCAGTGATCAAAACCCGCTAATTTGTGAAAGGGGCTGGGGCAGGAATTGTGCATGGCAAGAATGGATGAAATGAAACTGATTCACCAACTCCGAAAAACTAGTTTGAGGGGACGAGAGGAACGGCAGACCGAAATTACTCGAACTGAAGAAAAACAAGAGTCCTGGCTGCAAATTGCCTGAGACATTGGGGAGAGTCTGAAGGACTCGTCCAGCAAATTGTTTCAGAGGGAATAATGCCTTTTGCCGTCAGTGTCCTAGTGTGAGTGCAAGAACAAAATTCCAGTTAAATTTGTAGATTCGCTCTTACGATAAAACGGCAGGAAATAAACGGAAACTCGAGGGTGCGTAGAGAAGCATAATTAAAAGAAAAATTAATCTTGAAAAATCAAGAAAAACTTTTTCTTGCCAACCATTAGAGAATTTTAAACACCGGTGTGTTTTTTATTCCTCGTCCGATAATTCATAATGTCATGTGCCGTCACAGGCAGACATAGTTCACGTTGGGACTAGTTCACATTTATCTCGCTATTCACTGGGATCTTTCTTGAGAAAATGTCATAATGAAGCCATCCTGAAGATGAAACTCACTTTGATGCAGTATTTGATAAAAAAAAGAAAATCAGGCTTTTTCATCATCCAGATGTATCTTTGTAAAACTGCAGCAGAGATAAGCATGAAACATTCAAAGTGAGAAGAGAGAAACCTATTAAGAAAAGAAATAAAATAACAAAAGATAGACACACATGACCATCATTGAAGATACATGAACATGAATTATTCTTAGAAATCCAGGCACTCAAGGAAATTCACTTAAGAAAATGCTTAAAGGAATGCCTGTTGTACTACAACACTCACTGGAAAGGCTCTAAAAATGACATTCAATAAGCACACAGCACAGTAAAATCCACATGATCCATTGAATTCTTGGACTGACAACAGTCTCTAAACATAAAATGATCTTCATTTACCCTAACAGAATGCTGAAAACTTTCCAAGTCATTCCAAAGCCTTAACTGATGTGAACTTCCACTTCATGATATTGCTTTTTAATCATCAGATTTTTACTTATACATTGCAAAATACCAGTATTTGCAGCTCAGCTCTTGGAAGCATTGGTATTAAAGAAACTTGAGTGCATTTTCCTTGCCTTTAAGCTAATTTTACTGTAGGAAATATTATCTGAGCAAGCATAAGGAAGCCCCTATCATCAGGGGGTCGTTGATCTAAGTTTTTTCATTGTGATTCTTGAGAAAATTGATAGCGAAGGGACCTAGTGGAATAAACTGGAGCTGGGGTGGATGAGAGTGAATCTTCTCTGCCCTTCTTCCCAGTGTGTCTCTGACGTTTCAGCTTCCAAGGTTTGGGAGGAGATGGAGGGATCATATCATCATCTTCACTTGACTCTGTGACTGCTGCTGCCTCACTTTCAGAAACAGATTGGCCAGTTTCTTCATTACCTTCCAGGGATGATGTTTCTGATTCAGGGACCACTGTCACTTCCACTTCTGAATCTTCACCACTCGCCACTTCTCTTACCACTTCAGCATGAGAAGCCAATCTGACAGCACTCATATGATTCTTCTTTTCAATATTACCTCGAGAAGCTCCTCTTACACGTACATGAGAAGCTCTTGTGTGTTCAGATGAAGAAAGAGAGAAGGAAGATATATCAATAGAGGAGTCCAAATTCCCCTCTATTTCACAAGTACCTGGTGTGCTTCTAATAAAGACTTCATCATCAATAGGGACGACCCTTCCTCCAACCTGAAACCTGGGGCTCTTTCCCACAAAAGGAGTTCCTTCCACAGCAAGAGAGCTCCTATCAAGACATGTGACTGATGTTGAGTCAAAAAGAATGCGAGTCTTGCTGTGGCGGGCTGAAGAATCATGGGTATCTCCAATTGACTCATTCCCTTCTTCAACCAGGCTTGAGCTTGAAATCTCATTCTCACCATGTGCTTTCAGCAATTCTTTCAACTCCCCTTCAACTTTTGTCAGAGTTCTGATAAGTCTCTTCTCCTGAACATTCTCAATCAGGCTCCTCATCAACCGATGCAGGTCTCTGAGAGCCAAATGGTCATCTGCAGGCATTTGCAGTTTACAAAGTGCTCTTACCAGGCAATCTACATCAGTTTCTTCCCCATCTGGATCTTGAACAATGAGATTGCATATTTTGAAGGCCCAGCTTTTGTGGACTACATTATCAGCTGTAGTACCAGATCCGCGAGTTAATTCAATGAGGAAGGCAACAAAGTCTTCCACATCTAGTTGACATAATGGTGACAATGAAGGAGCATTCCAAATTGCACTCAAAGATGGAATAAGGGCCTCTTCAATCTGCTGGAGGTGCTCTGGGTGAGCCACAAACACTTCAAAGAACACCCCAAGAGTATTACGCAATTCAGGGTCATCTTCTGTTGCAGGATTTGCCCATAGAAGAAGAAGATGAGAGAGTAAAAGGGGAGAACAGATCAAGTTGTTGAACAGCAACTTGCAAGCTTGTAATACAGCCAGTCTCCTCACCTTTGCATTTGCATCATCCATAAGAGATAGAGCATATCCAACGAATGAGCTTGGTATTTTATCTCTTTCACCTCTAAGTATCTGAAGCACATCCTTCTCAGTTTCAACCATCCATGAGTTATCCTCACTTTCCATTTTTCCATCTTTCATTTTATCAATAGACTGAAAACGGTGAGGGCCAAACCAAAGGAGAAAGCTAAAGAGCCCTTCAATGGCTGCAACACGCACAGTCTCATGGTCCAAAGAGGCCACCTGATGAAGTAGGATGATATTCTTCTGGGCCAAATCAAAACATCTGAGGCAGCACTGACCAAGAGCATCAACAGCCACCTTTCGAACAATTGGGTCCTCGTCTTGCACAGCAGACAAAATTACATCATCCACAAGATTTGCAGCCTCTGGGAAGGGTTCTTTCAGAGAGATGTTTCTAAGCATCTCATCTATGATCAAAAGACTCTTCAATAGTGACATGGACCGGACAGCTGATGACACTTCTTTGCTCTGTTGTGGTACAGAAGCAGGGGCTGAAATAAGGGTAGCATTTTCAGCTTCAAGCTTCTTAACAGTTTCCACACGAACTTTCACTCCATCTCTTATTGAATCCACTTTATCCCACTCTGCATTAGCCATGGCTTGATTCATATCATCTTTCAAAGTTTCAATCTCTACACGAAGCTTTGCTATCTTGATCTTGATGTCTTTCTTTTGCTGCTCCAGCATAGCTTCTGAAGGATGAGGGACAGATTCAGCCTCTCGAGTGGGTTCCAGTATCTCATTCACAAGCTGAAGGAGTTCTTCAACTCGTAGCTTGATAATGAGTTGAGCTTTTGAATAGCAAACAATCAATGGAGTCACCAGTCGATGTCCCATCCTTTTACAGAGCAGGATCTCCTGAAGTGTCTTGACCAGTTTCTGTCTTCCAAACTCATCACTGAAATCAAATATGCTGGCAAGTTTGAGAAGTTGGGTACAAATGAATTCCCAAAGGAAAATATCCTGGGCACTTCCTGCAATTGGCTGCTGTTCCAACACGTAGTTTCTCAAGTACTCAGCATAGATGATCATTTCAGGCAGGATATCTTGGAGGTAGGAAGCATCACCTGCCCCTTGCTCAGAGAGATACTTCACAAGAAATCTCCAATATATGACTCTCTCTGGAGTGAGGGATTCCAAGCAAATCAACTTCTGATCCATAAATTTGACAAGACATTCCACTAGCTCCTTATTTGAAACATGTGAGAAATGAGCATCCAGCAGGTGTTCTGGCACCTCCTCATCTCCATTGGTGACATCCAAAGCTTCCAACAATGAGAAGATGTCTCCCTTGCAGCGGTTCAACCAGGCTGGAACAACTTGGTCTCGAACAATATTTCTGACCATGTCACTTCTATCAGACAGACCTTCACGGAGCAGACGTTCCCTCTTGCTGATGGAGAGTGCACGAACTGATACTTTGTGAGCAAGATAGATATAGGCCTCCTTTCGCACTATGTCCCTACAGTCACGAGTTCTCTCTACAACATACTCCAAGATGGTACTTGTAGGGGCAATCACTTGAAGAACTGCCTTCCTGACATTGGGATGCGGGTCATTCTGCATATGCAATTTATAAGCTTTAGTCACTTCACAGTTAGGATCAGATGGAGACTGGAGGCGACTTAAGGCATACACAGATTGCACCCTGACTGCTGGGACTTTGTCTTGAATCCTTTCCAGTAATGAAGATACCAATATTGCAAACAGATTGTCATCAATTGTTTCATCATTTGGCATGGCAGAGAGCATTTTATGGAGGAATTCACAAGCCCGAAAGCGTATGGCTTTGTCCTTACTTATGGAAAGCTTGCAGAGCCACTTGAGAAAATGGGGCAGATAAGAGTTCACCAACTCAGCCTTTTCACCTTCACAATCTTTCCCTCCATCCTCTCCTTTGCTCTTAGCTGAAAGGCTGAGCACAAACTTCATGGCAAAATTCACCAGTCTCTCCACATATGGATTTTTTTCACCCACAATCATTGCAAACATTAAAAAGTGTGAAAAATTTGAATGGAATTTTGCCTCTTCACTTTTGCCATATGTCTTCTTCAATCTATCAATTAGTTTCTGATGAGCTCCAGAGGACCTCTGGGCTTCTTCTAAGATAGCCTTTATTGTCTCCCCCAGAGGAGACTGCTTCAATAATGCCATGCCAAATAAGTAGCAATGCTGTCACGTGGGAAATGCTCCCAGGTCTAATTTAATTAGTAGGATTAATAAAAGCACCTAAGGAACAAAAGGAACCTGCAAAAAAGAATAAGATAAAAAAAATATATTGCTCCAGGAAATAAGGCCTAGCCATCCTAAGTTAGTCTAAGCCAATAGGATAAGGCTATCACATTGACTGACATGAAAACATAGTTCCTGAAACTAGACTGGGTTCTTTGAAGACTTCTGCTATAGGCACTAGGGACTCTAGTCTCAGCCCCAATTATTTATCTTTCAGCTACCTCCTTTAATACTGAGCCTCCCATCTTCAAAAATCTTGCCCACTGTAAATATCATCAAAATCACCCTAATTTAAGAGACTACAACCAGCACCTAAACTGATGTTGGGCTTGCCCGTTGGAATCACGTATACGATATGCAGATTTCAATTATGAATGGCCTGCATCAAGCTTGTCTTTAGCTGGGCCTGGGGAGTTAAGGCTAAACACTTGGGATAGACTGAGGCATAGGCCTCAAGCCTAAGCCAATTCTGGGCATTTGCATTGGCCAAGGTTAGGCCTAGGGTAACCTGTAGCTCCTGCAAGAAGTTCTGCTTCTCATTGGCCAAATATTGCAAATCGAGTTGTCCTCCAAGACATCTCTGTGCCAATAATAGATCTTTTTTCGTTGTCATACACTAACCTGTTCCGGTCGCTTTAGGAAAGGAGGATGCTGACATAATTTAACATGTTTTTGAGGCGAATAGACGTGAAATCTATTTAAACACTATGAATGGGCTGCGAATACATTAAACTGACGGACTTTTTTCATACTGTTATCAACGCGCCCGCGGTAAATACGTGCCGTGGCCACGCCCATACCCTGATACAGCCTGCCTTTATTGGTCAGTGTTGCTAGGAAGCTTTTTTCTCCTCACAGTTTCTATTTTATACACGAGGAGAGCATTGAGGAAGTACGGTTTGGAAAAACATGATTTGACGCTTCCCTCTACAATATGTGCAATAAATTGTGTACGCTACAAAGGACCTAATATAGTATTTTGGTACAACAAAGGTTCTTCCAGTTCGATGGCAGCAAGAGAACGAGAGGTAATTACTCAAGTTGCGTAAACCGCAGGTGCTGCTGAGGTTAAGACAGGCCTTTTTCACTTGTAGAGTGGTGAACGCGTGGAATGCGTTAGACGACGACGTAGCTGTGGCGTAGCCAGGATTTCGTCAATGGGGGACTAAGTGAAACGGCTTACTTCTCCTCGCCCGGGGGGGGGGGGAGGATGTATTTAGACCGGATATGTTCCATGTCAGAGCTTCTCCTAAACAGCGATTCAACATTTAATGGCGCTTTGCAGATTTCAACTTACTGGAATCCCTGATGATTGACGCTGCTGAATGTCGAAGCAGAAGCCCAGCAAACGAACAAACATTCTATCAGCATTGCGTGAACGTTAAATTTGAACTTTCCCACTGTTTTGGTGGCGTTGCATCTAACATTAAGTCAATATTTCAATGTCGTTTATCGCAATACTCAGGTGAACATTGAAATTCAACACTGGCTGAACGTTGGGCCAACATTGCAATGTCACTTATTGGAATGCTCACTCCCACCTTAGTAGCACCCCAACGTTAGGTCAATCACGACGGCTAAGGAAGATATATATTTCTCTGAATGTACTAATTTTAGTACTTTCCAAAGAACGGTCATCCTTTCCGTGCACTGCGGAATACTCAAATCCTCCTTTCCTTCGCTAGGGATAGATTGGTTGTTCTGCTTCCCAGAAATCGAGTTTGTAAAAACTCGTATCGAAGAATCCTTGATCCAGTTGCAAAGATTTCTCATAGTGAGTATGAGCTTGTTTATCACTTGGGCTCCATGATTCTGTCTCGAATATATGGATAATAAATGATTAAGTGTCCGATTTTATTAATTTATTGATTGTTATAATGAGACAAGGAAAAACATATGGTGAAGTACTAAACACTCCTGTGAGGGATGACACCATGGAAAGAAGGTAGTGTACTTTTGTGTACTGTGCGAAAAGCGAGACTCATATCTCCATCTAGTGGCCTGGAGGAGAACTTCAACATTTCCTCACAAAAAAACTCCTCCGTGCAAATTGAGCACATTGGATCATCGCGTCAGTCTGATATTGGATCGATGATGGAATGGCAATATTGGGAAGCCAATATTGAGCCAATATTTAGCTGGTATTCGCAATAATGGCAAGATGTATATAGACATTGTGCTCAATGTTGGTCCAGCATCGAGCCAATATTTGGTGTTAGCAGGGTGGTTACACTGGATAGGTTCTTCCCCAGTAGCACCTCAATATTGGGTCAATATATACCGCCAAGATATACATCTTGGCTCTACATTGGCACCCATTTTGGACCATTATTGGCTTTTCTACACGGAGAAACATTGGGCCAATATTGACGTTAATATTTTCCATAATTTTTTTTCCAATGGAGGCATTCCAATGATGAAGGCATATCACTATGCTGCACTAGTACGGCGTGTATCAGAATAGCCCCTTGCCCATGCGCAAGTCTCTCCCGTGCATAAGCAGGAAACACGGAACATTGCAGAGGTTGACTGGCCCTGAACGTACTAATTGTAGTACGTTTCAGGAGGTCAACTCCTTATTGTTTTACACAGTACTTGTGATTTCAGTCCCATCATGTCGTTCTCAGGATGAAGAAACAGAGGATTGATTTCACAAATACTTTCCACAATCTAAGTCTCCTTTCGGATGGAGTAAGACCGTTTTTTTATGAATACCTTTTTTATTGTTAAAAAACATACAATGCAATGTAACAAGAGGGGAATATGAAATCAAAAGGAGCCCAGCTGGCCGTAAGGGCCTTATCAGGTGCCCCAACATGATTTTTCAGCCCCTCTCAAGAGGCAACTATTCAATTGTAGGAGGTGAGGTTGGCGATTGATTTGAGTGTGCTCCCCTCTTTTTCCTGAAGGCTTTTGGCGAGAAGAGAAGGGAGAGGGGCGTATTTGCAGAATTCATCCAGATGCCTCTTTTCTTCTTCCTCTTTCTCCAGTTCACATTTGAGATGAGCTTCTTATGAATTTTGAGTGCATATGTGCTTCTCCTGCGACTGTAGAAGTCCTCCCTCCCAAAAGGACCTTCTCTCTTCCATATCTTTTGCCGCATCAGGTGACGTTTACTGCCGATTCGGGGGACTTTCCGGGCATGGCTTCGACGACCGACCAGGTGAATAGCTCTCTGAGAGCGGTGTAGGCGACCGTTGGGGTGAGCACGTCTCCTCGTTGTTTCCTTCTTGATCCTGTCCTTGTGTTTTCCATTGGACGCTCCATTCTTCTTTTTTTTTTTTGCAGCATGGTGTTGATTCTTGAGCGAAGGGAATAGCAGTATTTTCCCCTCAACCAAGGTCCCAATTTCTTCCTCCTCATCTATGTTTACATGGACTTCAACTTCCTCCTTGTTTGCGCAGGGTAGATGTGAAGATTCCTTCATGTTCTAGCTCCACAGCTTCCACCTAGTGCCCCTTGTTCGAGCACAGGTCCGACTTGGAACGTAGTTACAATAGGTGGTGTTCTCATATTCATCAGCAGCATACGTAGATCCACACCATGAGCTAACATTCTCAGGTACTAACAGTGGCGAAGTGTTGCCTTGGGCTGTTGGCACATCTTCCATCTCTTCTTCAACATTCACAGTAAGGTAGGGCAGTTCAACATACGGTGGTGTGGTTGAATTAGAGATGCTGGCTGCAGGGAAGCGAAGATCCACAAACTGCTTCCGGTTCAGCCTCAGGGCATAGAGAGGTTGCAGATTCGAGTCCGATATCCATGCTTACAATAGCAGCCTAGAAAAAGATGAGACCTATTCGTTTAACTTTTAAAGAATGAAAACTTAAAGAGCTCAAGGAAAGAATTGCTTTTGCAGATAGACTCACATTTCACTCCTCTGAATAAGGGAGGGGGGGGCCCCCGCTCCGGGGTGCCCCCCCCCCCCCTCCCTTATTCACCCGGGGGTTGGCACACTACGTTGGACCATAATAAGCTTCAGACATTTTTGCTATCTGGATGTCGTATGGCTCAATCTTTCCAGGATTCCGGAGAACCTGTATTTTTTTCGTGACTCAAGTCAGTCTCTAGTGTTAGGGATAATGCCATCATGCAACCAACGACGTAGCGTCGGGGGGGCCCACTTTCTCATCCGTGCTACCCATCTGGTCGAGGCTGGTCGACATTTCGCTGGCCAATCTTCAAATACCATATTTTCTGCACCCAGGTGATACTCTAAACCAGTGATGAGCAACCTTTTTTGACTGCAGGCCGCAAGTTAAGCAAGTTAACCTTTTAGGTTCTCTGCGGGCCGAATCTATTTTTTTATTATTACTGAATTGCCTTTATGCCTGCTGAGTACCAACATAATCCTAAGCCTGGCTTAGTAAACCAGGTACTAAAATGGTAGATTCTAATGATACGCAAATAACTCATTTAAACTTTTTTCCACCTTATTACTGAGAAAAATATCAAGCAAGCCGCTTGCTCAGAGAGCAGTGGTACACTGACCAAGAAGAGAGTGAAGGGATATTTGCAATTGTGACGAAAATGTAGCTTTCATGTTTTAATTCTTGCTTCCGTTTCTCCGGCAGTGGGCAACGGAATCCTTGAGCGCACGTGCGCATTACTCCGAATGGCAGATGACAGGAAATAAATAATTCAGTTGGCAAAGCCTCGCAGGCCGCACACCAGGACCTCGCGGGCCGCGGGTTGCTCATCACTGCTCTAAACCGTTTCCCAGAGGAACAATAATCAAATCGTTGCATTCGGGGATGGTGCCACAGCAAGACAAAGTACTCCATGCACTTCGTCGTCTCAATCTTACTCTGCCTACTGTGAGCACAGGCGTCTACGTAGTGATTTTTTTATTTCAAAGTTCATTTTCAAAGGATGCTTTCCAGCTTCGATTTTTCAATTTTCAATTATAGATTTTGACTATTGATATCTTCTTCTAACCAGCGGCGTAGCTGGTGTGTGTGTGTGTGGGGAAGGGGGGGGGGGGAAATCTAAGCAGATTTCCCCCCCCCCCCCCCCAACACACGCGCACTTTTTTCATCCACGCTATGCTTATGCACGGAGATTCCTCACCTTCACCTTTCACAATATGCGCATTAATCGCACGGTCAATAGTTTTCAACAGGGAAGGGCACTAGTATCAATCGTCCAAAGATTTAATGTAGAGAGGGTCTTAACATAAATACGCCAACGCCATATCATCACCAACGCCATCTGTATTACACTTTTGGATAAAATATACCACTCCTATACAGCAGACAGACGAAACGTATGCTAGCTTCCAAAGAGACAGAATCAATGTTCAGGGATCAATGAAATAGGTAAGTCAGAACAAAAACAGGCAATGGGAGCAGGGACGTAGTAAAAATTATTTTTGGGGGGTGTCTTGTCTCTTTCAGGCTTATGAGATGACGTAGTGGCTCCCCCCCCCCCCTCTCATACTCCTTGTTTCATGAAATCTTGCTTCTTTTCGGGGGGTGTCCAGACACCCAGGACACCCCCCCCCCCCCCCTGGCTACGTCCCTGAATGGGAGCATTTCTGGAAGACATTAGACATTAGGAGACATGCCATCGGGTCCACACGACTTCGCAGAGATCTTCCAGTACTTTACCCCCTGAACATGTCAATGAGGAGACACATGAGGGGATTGGTTCACTTAGTGAACCTTAGTGAGTTCCTTGGTGAAAAATTAAAATAGATGCATACCATTCCATGCAGGGCTTCAGCTTTCTGGGAATCGAAGAATGCTAAATTTGCGTGGCATGCTGTGTGGCCATTGTGGTCAAAGTCGAAGGCGCGCAGAAGTAGGGTTAGATTGCAGAACTGGTGAACAAGGTGCCTAGGGGTGCCAAGCCGCCGGATACGTCGAAAAACCAAAATGTTCAATGTTCACCGAAACTACCAGATTTCATCACGGATCACCCCCACCTCTCCTGCGGTAGTACCAAACCTTGGAGGGGTTGAGCGCGTCTGTCTAGGAACGCCAGAAACCTTGAACATGCCCTTCCCAGCGGCTCCCAGCGGGAGGCGCGGCTCCGGGGGCTGACGGTAGAGGAGCAGTGGGGGGCGTTCAAGACGTTATTGCAGGGCTTTATGGAGGAATGCATCACCAAGAAATCCATCAAATCGGCCAGGCAACCGGTCTGGTTTACGGGTAAAATCAAAGCTCTGATCAGAGATAAAAAGCGGAAGTGGGATGCGTACAAGCGGACGGGAGATAGCACGGACTATGAGGAATATAGGAGGATCACGCGGACGTTGAAGCGGGAAATTAGATCTGCGAGACGGGAGTGAGAGGAACGGCTGGCTAGCGATGCTAAGAAGAACCCTAAGGCTTTTTATCAGTATGCTAGTGGTAGGTGTCAACAGTCGATCGGGCCGCTAATNCCACCTTCATGGTTTCATTCACCTACTTGAAATCTAGGCTAACCAGTTGCTTGATAAATATCCTGGTTCTTTTTGATAAATTTGAACTAGTCTATGTGAGTCTATGGGTCACATTGTCATGAGAATTTGAGTAGAGCCTGTATATAATCTAATTGCAGGTTTGCTGTTACAGGAGGTAAAGATAGCAACCATGTCAAACAGGTATAACTTGAAGTGGAACTCTCATCATGCAGAAACATTTCAAATCTTTGAAAACCTCCGTCACAGGGAGATGTTTGTGGATGCAACTTTATCTTGCAATGGGCAATTCTTGAAAGCCCACAAACTAATCTTGTGTGCAGGGAGTGGATATTTTGAACGTATCCTCAACAAGGATGGAGCAGGAACGCCCACCATTCACTTTTATGGTGTAGAAATGCATTTGCTGAAGCTTCTGGTGGAGTTCATGTACTGTGGAGAAGTTGAGGTCCCAGCTTCTGATCTGGAGAAATTTATTGAAATTGCTGAGAACTTGGAGGTGAAGGGACTGAAAGGTGATAAATCAAAGAGTAGTGGATCATATAATGCTGCTGGGACTACCATTCCTGTAGCTGATGTGGAGGATGCTTTGGCTCATAAGAGGAAGAGTGCTGTGCAGGCCTGGAAAGGTCTAGGGGAATCTCAGTATCCCCCTGTGAAAGTGCCAAGATCTCATACTGTGATGCCCAGAGCCAGGTCTCAGCAGTTCATTGGACCAAATTCTCAACAAAATGAGGCAGTATGTCTGCAGGCCTAGACTTCTCTGGCCAAAATTCACTGTTTTCAATTTCAATACTTGCATATTGGTATGCCAAGTATCACCCATGATGCTGTCTTTCCTATCCTTAAAATGACAATTTAAATTTCAGATTGCTTCCCCATCTCAAGCTCACCCAAACCAGGCAGAGCCAAGTACTAGTACATCAACTGATGAAGTGGTTATCAAGGATGAGGGTGAAGAGGAAGAGGTAGATAGCATTCAAGATGTGATGGATTCAGCTTCTGCAGCTGTTAGTTTTTCAGGGGATTCCTTACTAACTGTATTAATACCTGACACCTCAATATTAATTTGTGTTTATGGTATTCATAGGAAGAGAGTCAGTTTGATGATCAATCTCAAGCTTCATATTTTGGAGAGGGAATGGAAGGAGAACCTGAAGCACCTATGAATATCCCTCCAGAAGTTGACCCACAGGTTAGCACTTTTCAATATTTTTGGCATTTTACATTTTCCTTTCAAAATGGGCGAAATCGCCTCTTGATGTCACTATCTTGATCTTGATCTTGGCTCTGCAGCTAACATATACTGAGGTCTCCCTCCTAATAACCTCAAGGCAAGGCTGAGCTGCTCAGCGCTCTCGCAGTTCGTTTTGTTCTACTGGCAGCTGCTTGCCCAGGAGTGTCCTCTTTTAATGACGAGGTTGCGTCTAGCCTTGACGGAAAGAGGTGAATTTTTTTTTGCTAGCAGCTGCAATCGGCTGGAGCTAAGGACGCCCCCATAATCCTGCCCAGCGCAAACGTATGGGATTAAACAGCATGGCGGCTATCACCAATATTTATAGGGATTCAATAGTAAGGAGGGCGGATCTCTTACTACGGTTGGTCATGATGTGAGAAAGTACGTAAGTGCTCAAAATAGTGCAGCGTTTTGACTTTATTTAAATAAGCGAATCCTGGTCAGATGCCTTGGTTTTGGGGTGGATATATCGGACCACCATTTAGGAAGGACCTACGTCTAGCCTAATGCTAGGCTTGCAGTCTTCGTCTTCATCGGTATTTTCAAGTAATGCGAGGGTATAGGAATGGAGCAAAGTTCTGTATAAGCCCTGTCAAAAGGAAGAGGTGAAAGGTGAAATGAAAGTAATGTGGAAGTGAGGTCAAAATAGTCGCACCCAAACACCCATGCGGTGTACCCCTAACTGATATTGTGTTACCCCGAAAGTTTGGCTTAGTTAGGTTAGATTTAGGGACGAGCTGGAAGTCATGTTTCCTTGGTTCAGTTGATGACACCTACAGTCTATAGATGGGAGTTGGCTTTCTGGTGTGTAAAAGGACATTATGGTTTGGTCTAAAAGTCCTAAAAGTTGTTGCACTCTACAGAGTGATGGGTTGCATCATTTTACAAGTGCTATGCAGGGGTTCCACTAAGATTCTCGCCCTGGCCTCCCATGGGTCCCAAGACGCACAGGCAGAAGGCCTAAGACTGCTGGATTGAATATCACTGCTTGGTTATGTTAAGTCGGCAAATACACATGGATTGCTGGACTTTTAGGGAACCCTTCAAGATTCCCTTGTGCTTCACTTGGAAAGTTACCCCCTTAATTACCCCCCAGGACCCTCAGGTCTCATATGGAAGGGTCCCTGAGGACCCTTCCATATCAGACTTGAGGGTCCTGGGGACCAAGAAACCTAGTGCAACCCCTGGTGCCACGTATGTTGTTTTCAGCAATTTCACCCTAAGAGCACTTATTGAAATATAGGATTTTGCAAAAGTCAAGGTAGAGGGCTCACTTGAAACCTAAGCAATGTGCAGAGAAAATATCCCATAGTGAGTGATTTCAAAAGTTCATTTCAAGCAGGTGCCCCCACACCAATAAAGGATTTCCCCACTTCCCAATTTGAGACATCTTAAATTCATTAAACTGCATGTCATCTATTTCCTATCCTGGCATAGTGTAATACGTTTTTAAATGACCATGATATGAGCAGGATTTAGAACTAAATTCCTGAAGGTGATACTAATTTTGCCAGTGACTGTTCATGGCTTTTTTTTCCTGTGAACATGGCAGAGGAATCTAGTATTTTAGGCTCATTCTGATTGAATACTTGTCTTAGTTAGCCTTCATGAAACTGAAACTTTGGTCAGAACCTTTATCACCTCAATCTTTTTTATAACAAATTTTGCTAATAAATCATCTGGTCATGATATAATGATGATAGACTTAACCTGAGACAAGGATTACGCAAACCACCTTCATGGTTTCATTCACCTACTTGAAATCTAGGCTAACCAGTTGCTTGATAAATATCCTGGTTCTTTTTGATAAATTTGAACTAGTCTATGTGAGTCTATGGGTCACATTGTCATGAGAATTTGAGTAGAGCCTGTATATAATCTAATTGCAGGTTTGCTGTTACAGGAGGTAAAGATAGCAACCATGTCAAACAGGTATAACTTGAAGTGGAACTCTCATCATGCAGAAACATTTCAAATCTTTGAAAACCTCCGTCACAGGGAGATGTTTGTGGATGCAACTTTATCTTGCAATGGGCAATTCTTGAAAGCCCACAAACTAATCTTGTGTGCAGGGAGTGGATATTTTGAACGTATCCTCAACAAGGATGGAGCAGGAACGCCCACCATTCACTTTTATGGTGTAGAAATGCATTTGCTGAAGCTTCTGGTGGAGTTCATGTACTGTGGAGAAGTTGAGGTCCCAGCTTCTGATCTGGAGAAATTTATTGAAATTGCTGAGAACTTGGAGGTGAAGGGACTGAAAGGTGATAAATCAAAGAGTAGTGGATCATATAATGCTGCTGGGACTACCATTCCTGTAGCTGATGTGGAGGATGCTTTGGCTCATAAGAGGAAGAGTGCTGTGCAGGCCTGGAAAGGTCTAGGGGAATCTCAGTATCCCCCTGTGAAAGTGCCAAGATCTCATACTGTGATGCCCAGAGCCAGGTCTCAGCAGTTCATTGGACCAAATTCTCAACAAAATGAGGCAGTATGTCTGCAGGCCTAGACTTCTCTGGCCAAAATTCACTGTTTTCAATTTCAATACTTGCATATTGGTATGCCAAGTATCACCCATGATGCTGTCTTTCCTATCCTTAAAATGACAATTTAAATTTCAGATTGCTTCCCCATCTCAAGCTCACCCAAACCAGGCAGAGCCAAGTACTAGTACATCAACTGATGAAGTGGTTATCAAGGATGAGGGTGAAGAGGAAGAGGTAGATAGCATTCAAGATGTGATGGATTCAGCTTCTGCAGCTGTTAGTTTTTCAGGGGATTCCTTACTAACTGTATTAATACCTGACACCTCAATATTAATTTGTGTTTATGGTATTCATAGGAAGAGAGTCAGTTTGATGATCAATCTCAAGCTTCATATTTTGGAGAGGGAATGGAAGGAGAACCTGAAGCACCTATGAATATCCCTCCAGAAGTTGACCCACAGGTTAGCACTTTTCAATATTTTTGGCATTTTACATTTTCCTTTCAAAATGGTGTCATTTTTAATGATTTATCATTATATATTTACTAAATTTTCATTGTCTGAGTTTCCTCCAGTAATGTTTCATATGAAAGATTTCAAAGACTGTTGTTAGGGGAACTTTTAGAAGTGAAACTTTCAAAATCTAAGAGGAAGGAGAGGTTTTTTTCTGCTGCCATTCATAAGTAGTCTGTCTGTCAATTGTCTATTGGCTGTTGTCTGCCCTTCATGGTGCATTGTCATAAGAATTCTCACAAATCATTGTGAGATGTATTAGCATTAATTTCACAATCATTGAGCATTGGATTATTTTTTTTTAGGTATAATGATGCATTTGCAAATTGAAAAAGAGCACTATGTTAAGAAGAAAAAACTTTCAGGAATATGTTGATTGAAGAAGCAGGGGATAGATGAAGTAAGCTGCATCTTGGTAGCATAATAATTATTTTTGATTAGGGGGAAGGCTACTGTTATGGGCTGCTTTTTCATTTAATTAGTTTTGGTGGGGCCATCTTTAATCTTTCAGCCTGTATGGACCTCCAGCCCTTAATGTACGACTCTTGAGTAGGCCTGATATCATTGTTGAAGCAATTTACACTTTATTTGGTTTCTCCATGACTTACCATTATTAGTGATGACACATATCTATGATGGATATATGCTATCACCTGTCCCATTGATAGCTAAGGGCAACTCATTGATGGCATCACAGCTATCATTATGACAACCATTATTCTTATACATTTTCAAGACCATCCTTCTAAATTTGATGAGGTCTTGGCTGAAGCAGTCCAGGAATAACTTCCAATGTTCTGAATCATGGGCATTAAACTTAAATTCAACAGATGGGAAGTTACAATCCTCACAAGTAATTCTTATTAGCATAATGTTTGTGTTTGTGCAAACATTTATCATCGATAAATGTTTGTAAGTTGTCCAATTAGACCTTGTGAGATCTTATATTCATGTGCAAAATAATACAAAAATTGAAGCAGAACTTGTTATGGTCTTCACCAGCACCAGTAGTATATTAATAATATAGAAAAAAGTTTGTGCAGAATTCATGTACAGGGTGTTCAAAAAGTCACTGTGCAGTAGAATTAATTGATTTTGTTGCATGTATTTAGTATTGTACTGCGTATCACATGTATTCTATCATCAAAGACATGAATTTCCACGCAATACTTCATTGAATATTACCACCATCACATAATATATTGTCTGTAATTCCTAGCTACAGTGAGGCCTCCTACATCATGTCCTGAATTCTACTGCACAGTGACTTTTCGAACACCCTGTATAATAGCAGGCCTTTACTTGGTATTTCAGTAAGTTAGGTAAGAAATTGCATTAAAAATGTGAAAGTTTGTGGAGGGCTATCTTCTCAAGCATGAAGAGGTTTGCACTTCATCTGGTGCATGATAAGACCTGCCTTTAGCATCCCAGTTAACTGCCCTTTACCAAACACTCCCATCAAGTTAATGATATTGCCTTTGGAGACATGGACTCAACATGGCCTCACAGTCAATCACTCAGCAATGGCATTATGGTAAAGTGGGTGCAGGGAAACTGGTGATAGTTAAGCCATCATCTTTATTTTATTAATAAATTCCTTCCAAGTGTTTGTTTAAGATGTTTAATAGGATCCTCCCCTTCCCCCAAGTCTTACTTTCTGTTAGAATATATGGTGAGTTTTCTCTATGAGGAGCCATTCTATGACCTGAAACTAATCAATTTTGTAAACATTGCTCAACTCCTTTTTGGCTTAATTATTTTTTGGTGCTGAGAATTTATATTTTTCTAGATGCCAACAAACTCATGTTGTGGTCTAGTTGATTAAACTCATGAAACAGATATATCTTGATCACTTGGGCTAGCAGGCATGTCTTCAAAAACGATTTCTTTATGCTGTATTTTTTTGGTCCTCATGGGCTGATATCTCAAAAACTTTGAAAATGCTAAGCCTTGAAAAGCAAACCTGAATTTGGCAAGTGACTGTTTCACTTAGACCTTCAAGATAATAGCAGTCATTCAATCATGTATGTTGTGCTGTATGCTACAGCATGGCCAGTTCAGTAGTCTGAGCCAGAATCAGGTGGAATCATAAGTGATCCCTTCAGCCTTCTGTGACCCAAGGAAGGAAGGCTACTGGAATAGAAATTGATATATCTCCATAGACATTTAAGTTTCTTGAATCAGAGAAATCCACAAGCCAAAATACTCATAGGCGAGCAGGAACAGAATATTGTCTCGCAAAAGTTCCTTCACAAGAGTTGGTAGGCCAGGTAGCCCTAATATTGGAATACCTGGAAGGTATATAATTTATTGGTTGTGGATTCTCAAAGAAAATAAGCTATAGTTTCATCATAGACCAAGGTATGAAGTAGCGTACTCCATACCTTGCTCATGCATACACCTGAGACTGTGAGGACCTATTCTTGACCTAAACCTCATAAAAAGTCCCATGATGGTATAATTTCCAGCTTCAGATTAATTAGGACATAATGTATGAGCAAGATATAGAAAGCCTGGGTTATGATCAAACTGATCAAGCTCAGCCTCAGAAAGGCCACAGTGGGAATGGATAAATAAGCATAATTTTCCCTTCAGTTCTGATTATTCTCTTCCGGATAGCTGAAAAGACTGGCATGGGGAGAGAGGAAGAGACTTGACCACTTTTCTCAGAGGTGTGAAATGAAAATGTAAATTAAAACTGTATTAATTGGTCAACCTTGTGAGTATCTATTGATACCTTTACTGATCCTCATAATAGCAGTTGATAATTGATAACCTGGCATCAGTATTGGTGCATCCCTAGTTTGTGTGGTACATATAGTACCATGCATAGCCCAACAATATCATGTCATCTATAACATTGACATACTTCAGTTCCCTTTGTGTTAATGTGCCTTCACTACATTATTTCATATACTTTCCAGAAGGCACATATATATATATATATACCAGGGTGGCCAAACTTCTGACCTTATGAGCACCATGAAAAAATCTTCATATGGCCAAGAGCCACTTCATACACATATTCTCTCCTGCCAACACTCCAATTTTACTAAGGTTTTGGAGCTCATGAGCTGCTGCTGCTCTTCACTCTTCTACCATTTCACCATGAGCCATACTTGAACTGCCTGGGAGCTACAGTTTGACCATCTCTTTTACACTACTTTCAGATTGAATTTGTACTCCCCTCCCCCCCATAGGATTCCTTCCATTAATTGCAGGCAGTGACTCTTCCACATGGGTGGTTATGTGGATCCTCAGGAAGTTGTGCATTCATTTCTTCATTCTCCACTATCCAGGGGGAGAACAAATTTTGTTTAGAAACAATGTATCCTGACAGAGCAACTCTGCATGCACTTTCTGCCATGTAGAACCAAGTAATATTTATAAAAACAGAATAACATGCATGGTATGTTGTATGTATACCCAATCAATGCCCCCCCTCCTTCTCCCAGGAACAGGTGATAATGGAAGTTCATAATTTTAAAAATCCCATGTATGTTGCAATGTGTCCAACCATGGATACAATTCCTTTTTTTGGACCTCACAAATGTACTCATGAGTACTGCTAGACATTGGCAAATGTATGTAAGCATAAATAGATCATGTTAGTTGTATGGATTTACTGTATGTTGTTTTGCATCCTTACATTTCCATACTGTGTCCCATACATGTATAAATAGATGTGACTAGGCATAGCTACACATGTTATGAGTTGTTTTTTCGTCACATGGGTGCACGCATGGTCAGGTAATACATACATAATTGTACATATTTTCATCCATGATGTCCTCACATGGGCCAAGCTGCCCTGTCATGTATAGTGCAGTGTAGTGGCTTAACATTAAAGAAGGACCATGGACAATGATTGGACTGCTCACAGGAAACACCAAATGGGGTAAGTAAAGTATCCATAAACTTTTTTCATTGGGAATCTTGAAACTTTCATTGTGAAAATGATGTTACAGTGTAGAGATTATTACCTGACAAAAAATCTTAAGAGTGCATACAGTAGGCTTAGGCCTTTGTTTCCAGTCAGTTCTAGCATATGGTAGGCATAAGCCAGAGCATTTGTAGCTTACCTATTGTTTGTGTTTTCATAATGCCTAGCATCATCTCATATGGTAATGTATGCAAGTTAACATCTTGGTTAACAGTTATGGTTATGCTATTAATAGCTCATATAGTACTTCTTGCATGAAACATATATGGGGCGCTTAAATCTGCAATATATGCAGAGGCATGCAATGAATCATAAGCTAGGACTACCTGTATTGTCATGGACAGAATTGAATGTATGCTGGGTCATCCACAGGATAGGCCAAAAGTCAGCTGCTCCAGTATTTCATGCTTTTTATCCAAAAATAGTCAGGTTTTTTCACTTTTGGGATTATATTTCAAGTTAACATGTAACAAAAAATGTAAACATTTATTTTCCCCCCTCATTAATTCACTAGTGTGAGATCTGGAGAATCCACAGGCCACTCAACTGGGCCTCTATGGCTTATCAAACAATCTTTGTTGGTGGCATTCAAAAACCAATTTGCATTTAAGTGGAAATCTTGTGATGCTCTATCTTGTTGCCAGAACATATATTGAAACAAGGGATTGCTTCATAGCACTGAAATGACGTTGCTCCTTAATATGTAAAGGTAGGAGTTGTCTATTACTGTTGCCTCAAAGAAAAAGGGCCCAATGATTCCATGAACTCCCATCTCCTCCCATCTAACTCCCATCCACACACAATCACTAAGCACATTCAAATCTTCAATGGAATTGTGGGGGTTTTTATTGACTCAGGAAGAACAGTTGTGATGATTGACATGTTTGCTGGTTTTGAACAGTTTTATCATCCCACAAAATCTCGCCCTCCTTAACTCCTGGTTCTGATCATGGAAAATCTCGCCAAATTGGAGTTATCTGGATTATCACTGCTGGATTGAATTTTGTGGCATGCTGGCATGCCATGTCAGTCAAAAGAGATTGATATGGTAGTGAAAGTGTTAAGGTATGGATTATGTGAGAATGAAGAGGCTTCAGGTACAGATGTCCTGGGTGTACCTCATTCAGCTGAATCACACCAAGTTGACTTCCCAGGGCTGGCTACGAAGGCTTCTGCTGCTGTATTTTGGTTTTCTGGGGTCTGAACTGTTCTCAGATGGTCATTCCTAGGGGCATCATTGACAAAACTCCATGTGTAATTTGTAAATGCCATGTCTTGTTGGAGATGGAAAACCTGCTAACTGATTCATGAAACTCGTGCACTTCTCAAATGTACTGATACTCTTCCACCAGTGTTGCAGAAAGAAGATACATGAAACTATTAGAAACAGGTGAGCCTTATTTTATTAATTTTAAATAATTTTATTAAGTAATGAATCTGCAGGGAAAAAAAAAACTTGGATAAACTAGAAGCAACAGGGAACATGATATTTGTAGGTATTTGTAGATGATATGCAGGAAAAGTGAACAATTTTCTGGGGCAACTGACTTCTAGGCCACCCTGTATTTTATTAATTGTGAACATTTCTGTTATGCATGTCTGTATTATCTATTAAACCCTTCCTGAGAAACATATACTTCAAGAAGAGATCTTATATATATGATTCCATCTCCTCACACATGATACTTATTGGATGGAGAAAATGCATGCTACCTAGTGGTGTATCGTATATCAATTTGCTTTGTGGATTTTATACTTGAACATATATTTTCTAATATATGTAGCCATATGCCTAGTTTATAAAACCTGGTTTTTGGGCAGGTGAGATGGCCACTAAGTCCCTGTTTTTTTTAATCATTTAAACCTTTCCAGGTCAGTGGGTTCACTTGGACCCATTAATTTCATTAGTGCTTAGCTGCTTTCATTTCACTCACTGTCCCCACTTGGAACCCTGTGTGGCTTGCCATGGATATCAACTTTAGGGCTTGGCAGCACTTAATTACAACTTGCAATACAAGTGGAGACAATGACGTATTGAAAGAGGCTGTAGACCGATGAAATTAATGGGTTCATATGGGCCAGAAAGGCTTAAAATCATTGCAATTACAGGGTGCTAAGTATCACATGCTCTATGCCATGATTGTTGCTATAATTTTCAGAGCTGAGACAGAGGAAAAGCTTAGGGGCTCTGATTGTGCCTATGTGCATGAAGAACTGTCTTTAATGAATCGTATTGGGTATATTTGATTTCCCCGAGGAATAGCATATGTGTACTAATGAATGTAACCATCATGCAGCTTCTGTATATGCAGAGAAGAAAGATTATTAAGAGAAGAGAAAAACATTATAAAATGTACAGATCACAAACAAGTGGGTGAGTGGAAATTTTGCTGGACTGTGTAAGGCATAACAGTATGATAGCACCTATGGTTTAACCTCTTCAGGGTGTATGATGTATATATCAATCATGGTGAAATGTTCCTCAGGGATGTTTGGCTTTTTTTCTCATCCCATTATATTTTGAGTTAGTGTTAAATATGAATTCGAAACTTGAAATAGGACTATAAACTCGAGAAAGAGTAGTACATTTCTTACACAAACACAAATAGTTATTCTCGCAAAAATAATTTCTGATTCTGTTGGTAGGCTTCCATCCGAGAAATTCCCCTCTTAAGGGGTTAAGATAATAGTGCTCGGGTTTCATAGATTTCTACCTATGATGAAAGTTTATCCATATTATTCGAGAATACCATGACAAAGATGCTAAGTGTACTTAGTAGTATAAAAGACAAAGCCATGACTCTCAACAGCATATCATCAAGGAGACCATCATTTCCCATACTTTACATCTGTCAGTTTTGAACATCTTCACCTACCATGGTGCCTTCATCAGAATCCTGGAATGTTCCCCCTTAACCCTTTGAGGAGAGAGTTTTCTTGGTCCTCCTTGGATGTTTTGAAGAAAAAAAATTCACTGAGGCCCCTCAACAGTGTATATCTTGAAAGGTTTTGGTCATCATGTGATAGATACTATTCTGTTTTAGCATGTGAAAGGGCAAAAAATGCAGTGAACTCAAAGTGGGTAATTTATGCAAAACTGGAAATTGAAATTTCTTTGAAATTTTGAAAACTTGTTTATGGGTATACTCCTCAAAGGGTGAAGCCACTTGAGATTTATCCCACAATTGAAGTATTTGCTTTTCATGCTTACCTTTCACCTTTTTTCATGCTTCAGAAATTTATTTGAAGGACAAACCCTGCCTACATCATTAGTCTTAAGCTTAAGGAATGATCAAACTCACATTAATCAAATAATCAATCTCACATCTTGTGAGTTTGATTGATAATAATAGTAATAAAAACTAATAATAGTAACTATTATTTTAAAACTCCAACTACTTTTCACAATATAATATCTTAACTTCATCATTTAGAAATAGTTCCAGCTGGATATTTGCATGCTTCCAGGACATTATATTTTTTTTTACTTCAAAGCAAGTCTGGTACATTTGGGGAGGAAACAGATATACAACTGTTGTGCTACTGATATAAAATACCTGATTTGTACCTCAAGAGCTAGTCAAACGACAAGGAACACACGTCCAGAACAGCCATGCTTAGTAAGTGTATTTTCTGGTACAATTTTATCATCAATGTATCAATGTTTAATTTGTCAAAAAGCTAGTGGTATTAAAAAAGATTGAATTTCATTGGGTATGCATCCTTTATGCCATGTTAATTTTATTATTTAAATTAATTCTAATGAATTTGGTGCTCTAGACTGTTAGGGAGAAAGGGAAATATCTACAACCAATGAAAACTGTGGAAACTTGTGCACTGTGCATATGTGCATTGCATGTTTGGTTGATTTTTATTTTTTCTTGCTTGAGTCTAATAATGTGAACAGGGTCTGTATTATAATTCATATGGCCTATTAAATCTTGTCTAAGCCACCAAAATGTTCAGAGGAAGACATATGAGTGAAAGTAATTATATTTTTATTCTGTTATAGACTGTTGGCTACTGTCAAAGTTTTGTTTGGAGTGGCCAAACATCCTCAGGCTTGAGGCAATGGTTCTGCAGTGCATGTAACTACAAAACTCATCGGAAGGACCATGCTGTGCTACATAGTCGTAAACACAGTAAAGAGAAACCCTATGCCTGCACAATGTGTCCCCGTCGCTTCTCTCAGAAATCTGGTCTGAACTATCATATTTTTGCTCATCATATTAATGCACGAAAGTAGGTGAAATTATCAGTACTAAATGCTGAATATCCATGCTGCATATTAGTGATCACATTTACCAGCCAGCCTTGGTCTGCTGTTATTGTTTTGGAAGTTTCCAATTTATATCAGGTGTGTCTAAGGGTTTTGGTGATAAGTGAATGTGTTGAGCATCCTGAGAATCATTTGTTGGACATTCATCTTCATTTATCTTTGCAGGAAGATGAATGAACCAAGGAAGAGCATTGCCATGATTCTTTGATGTCTCATATGTTGATTTGCTTGTAGAACCAAAAATATAGCATATATTCCTTTGCCATAGATATATAAAATTGTCTGTTTTGTCTTTTAACTACAACATCAATGAATCCTGTTATATTTTCTTATGTGCAACTGGTTGAAGGTCTGTTGTTCAGCTATACTGGGTGATACAATAAAACTGTCTCTTTTGGACATTTTTCTGAATGTAACTCTTTTTCCTTTCTTCCTTTATCAAACCTCCATTCATCTGCTATATCTATACATGCATTTTCTCCAATTGGAGAGGGTCATTATTATAAATACTCATTGCTGTGCTAAATCAGCTGCCAGGTGAGTTTTGTGTATCATATCAAAGTCTCATTCTCATTTTCTATAGCAAGTTTGAATTTACTTTTCGACTTGGTTGTTCAGAATACAGGATGGCTATGAAGTCAAGACAAATTTCTTATTGTTTTTCTCTTTTCCTCTTAGTATCAGGTATAACAAGAAAATGATGCATACATACATGTGCTAGGGAGGCCTTGGGAATTTTATTGCTGCTAACCAGGGCATTGGGGCATTGGCAGTCATTAGAATTAACCTCTGAAATGGCATCAACTTTGCTGCCAACTATAAGCAGGTTTTCATGCTGCTGATGCCAGTGCCCCCCATACAAAACCAAATTAAAAATAGAATGGAAGACCAGTTGTACATGTGACTGTGACCTGGCACCAGACCCCTGTCTCATTTTTCAAGGAAAGGAACTGGTGCTACTGGCCTTTCCTTGGCAAGAAATCTACAGGGTTGTCCCAAAAGAAGTGAGCCTCTACCTATATATGTAATTGTAACCAACATAAGTGACAGCTATCAAATAAAGACATTGTTCTCAGTCTTATATAATTTCTCTTTGTTACATCAATACAAATTCTTGATATGTAATAATTTCTATTTAATGATGTCTTGCAATTTGGGCATTGCTGTCATATAATGCACTACTATGACTGAAGGGGCAGGGCATGCCAGGAATTAGCTAATTCTATTTCATTCAAATCTTCAATGCCCTGGATTTTGTTTTGTTTGAACTTTCTGCACGACAAGGAAAGTAAATAGCATGAATTCTTTTTGCAAAAGGTTTTTTTGCATCTTTTTCCAGACATTTGCAAAACATCAGGCATAAACGTTGACTTCCAGCAAGGTGCTGGCATCTCAGGCAATTGTTTACTTCTTGCAAAATGGAGAACCAGACATTATTGAACTTCCATGTGACCCTCCAATACAGACCCTGTAAATTACTTTATATGGGATATGTTGCAAGATAATTTCTTCCAAGACAAAAGCCAGAAAATTGGTTTGAAAGGGGCAATTGTTGACAAGCTGTGTCTCTTGGCTCATAGCATTCAATTGGACAATGGCACATACAATTGTAGACCACCATTGACCACATTAGAGTAAATATTTATTTTCTGTTTTTGGAAGAGAGAAATCATATTTCATTCAGAAGAATGATTTTGTATCATAGCTGCCACTGCCATGCATTATAATTAGATCTATAGATAGGGGCTTTCTTATATATTTTTGGGCCTCTGTGTATATAGGACATATGTATGATTCAGTCTCTCTGCATTGACTCATGTGTCAAATAGAATGCTGGCACCAAGCATTCTGCAGGATTTTCATTTCTTTTCCGAGAAACAGCAGGTGTGGGGAAGGTATGACAAATTCCAACTCTACTATAAAGCCCCATACTCCATGTTACATCATTCAACATAATAAGAAATCCAAATAGTGGATTTTGAGCTTAAGGGGACCAGAATTTGCATCACCTACCCTATGCAATTTTCTGGTCAAGATCATAGGTTTTCACCCCCCAGGCAAAAATATATTTTTTACATACACTTGAACTAGTTTGTTGCTGGAACTGAATGAAGTGATGAATCATCCCACTGGACCCCCTGTGTGACTCTCCATTCTCCTGGAAAATATGCATGTATTCCTAGCCACTTTGCATATACTCAGTCTTAAATCAACCATCAGGTATTAGACATCTCCTGGTTCTATGTGCATCTATGTGGTTTCATTTTGAGAGGAGGGTTCTGAATTTGCAATTTTCTGTATGCACAAGTATTGCTCTCCCTAGAATGGGAATATAAGACTGGCTCTGTGAACTTGTGTTTGTCAGTAGGATACCCACATGAAAATTCCATGTATGACAGGGTGTATGATTCTATATGGTCATGTATGATCATATATTTGCCATATACCACCATATATGTATTCATATATTAACAATTGTATGGTGTATAATATATTTTACCTGCATTGCAATATTAAGTCTGATGGGAAAATGGCATCATGTCTGATATGTGGTGAATATCCATAGACAGGTCTTATGGTTGTAAGTAAAACATGGCATGAGGTCAGTGGTGTATTTTGGCTGAAGAGTCAGGGGGGACAGGGCAGCAGAGTGGGGGCACCAAACCCTGTCCTTGGGATGCTGAGGGGGGGGGGCACCCCCCTGCCCCCTTCCTGGAAAATATGCCACTGCATGAGGTTGTTACACATGAGGGCAATTGACCTTCAGATGTCTCAGTAACTAATTTTTAATGCACCCATTATATTTTATATGAAATATTAGCTATGTATAACCTTGAAAGAAATTTGCCAAAAGTTTGATTTTGAACCCCCAGCTGAAAGTCCTAGTTGGAAACGGCTAAATTTCCAGCTGGACCCCAGTTGGAAATTCAGACCCATTACTTTCCCATACTTTCCTGCTGGCTGGAAAGTAAAGTCATATCCAGATTGTTCCTAATTGCAATGCATTGGTGGAATGAGAATGTTTTTGTTGGCTATTCTTGCTGGAGGTCCATCTATAGAAGCAGCTGAATTTCAACTGCAAATTCAGCTGTATTCCAACTGAAGGGTCCTCTGAATAAAATTCTAACAGTAAATTTCCAGCTGTAAAACAGCCTGTAATTACCATTTTCCAGCTCTTTGCCAGCTGGAAATGGTCAGAATATACAGCTTCTGTCCACCTGAAAATTTCCAGTCAGGGTTTCAAACTGGGCCCTACCCTTTCTAGGTAACATAAGCGTATCGAGGATGAAAAAAGTGCAGGAGGGGGGGGGGGCACAAGAACTCTGGGACACTGTTATCATGCATTTCATGGATCTTTTTCTTCGTACCAATGTGTTTTTTGTTGTTAAGTGGGGGGCACATGTCGTGCCATGCTTTCATTGAACAATTCCATCATTGGATTATTTCTGGAAGAAATAGGTTTTTTTCCCATTAATTTGTGAGTTGTCATTCAAGATGAAGAAGACACTCCTACATGAATAAGCCAGTTTTTGTCATGAAATAGCATTACTGATGAAAATACTTGTGAAGGTTAAAGTCTATAATATTGAAACTTTCACCTTCATTAACAAGGGTGCATATGTTGAACACCATGAAACATGCATTCT
>CAJPEV010000276.1:0-18025 GCA_905338385.1 Darwinula stevensoni
AAAGTTTATCGTGGTGACATAATCCAGAACGTTGAGGACCTCAAGACCAGAATTCTTCAAGCCTGGGAAGAGATCCCTCAGTCTTGGATTTCTAAGTCGATCTCAAAATGGAGGAGGAGGATGGAGGCGGTCGTCCAAAATGGTGGAGGACACATTGAACCATTCCTCAATAATTAAAAGGTGAGTTACAGCAATTTTTTCATTTTAAATCGGGAAGTATTGTAGCTGTGAAGTTTAGAAAGAGGCGTCGCGCTTTGGCAACTTTTTTTTTCGGTATGTTTTTTTCAAACGGCCATGGCTCATCTCCAAATGAATGGAGGAACCTAAAACCATACATTTTCAGAAAGAGCATGAAATGAACTTTCTTTCAGTTTTCTTTTTCGACTCTGTACCCCAAACCGTTCAGGAGATATTCGCACTTTTATACAGGGGCAAAAATTTTGGCCCACCCTGTATATTGGCATTACTATCAGGAAAGGCCTTAGCTTCAGTGGCCCCAACTGGACCGATATTCTTACAATATTGAATCATTTATTTCCTTATTTCGTTTCATACACTTCATCTCTCTACCCAAAAGTTCCCATCAATCCATTAACAGGACGGTCAACAAGTGAATTGCCTTGGGCTTAAAGCATTTTCATCTCTTCAAATACTCATGCTTCATTTTGGAGATTATATTCTGGCAGGACTTGATCATGTTCAAGAATATATTCTGCACATAGATGAAAATCACTCTGTAAAAATGGTTATTGCATGGGGAAGACAAGACAGCCTTTGGTGAATGTGCCAGGTCATGCGCCTCGGGGATTTGCATCATGTCGTCTGCACGCACGCAATGCAAGAATCCTCATTTTCTTAGCCTTTCAACTTAAGAACGGGTGCATTGGGAAAATGATGCCAACTCTAGAGAAAGATTCGAAGAAATATGCTAAGTCATTCACTCTTTAGTCGTAACATTCAAGGCTTTCACACTTACTCAAATAGAGTCTTCTCAGATTAGGGAGAGACCACCCAGCCTCGAGATGATCTATTTCGTTGCTGGAGACGCTGACTTCCTCGAGACTGTCACTTTGAAGCAGCGGCAAAGTCGTCAATCCAATGTCTCGGAGATCGAGCTTCTTGAGATCGGCAAGTTGTGGAAGGATCTCCCAGGGGAATTCCCTCAGGGGAGATCCATTGATGACCAGACTCAGAAGTCGATCTTTCGAGGCCAACAAGGCCGCGGGATCGACGCGGCTCACGGAGGTGACGGCAAGGCTAATTGTGTCGAAAGTGGTTTCTCCGAAAACTCCTCCTGGCAATACTCGGACATCGTCGTTATATGTCAAACTAAACTTCCTGCAACCAAAGTGGACAAAATTGAACATTTCTCTGCATTGATTTCCTGCCGTTATTTTCATCTAGCCATCTTATTGAACACAAGAATTCCATTGTGAAGGAACCATTAAAAGGTTATACCCAGTCTTCCAGATCAGGACCCAACATGTTCTGTTCGCACATTTGATCACAGTCGCTAATTTCGTTCCATTCCTCAGAGGGACATTCTGACTTTTTTGCTCAACATTGTATTAGGTGTGTGAATTTCATCAATTTATATCCAAGGATTTCTAATATATCGTGTTTGTACTTAAGTAACTTTTTTAAATCACGGAGGCCATATTGACATATATTTAGCATAATTTATACATGTTATGGATGAAATATAAATGGTTTTTTGAGGCCTTCAACCTGATATGCAGAGTTTCTTTACAACAATGGAACTAGCTGAATTTTTTTAAAGGGGTATTGCTACCTTAAGTGTGAGTCAGAGACTTTGGCTCCATATTTTCTTTCAATGCTTGCACTTTGGTACATATAATATCTATGACCGAAGTGAAAATGACTCGGCTTTAAAGTGCTGATAATGAGTTACACATATCATGTCTTACATTTCATATAAATATATTTCGTGATTCAAGAAGAGATTAAAGGTCATTTTTCATTTTTCATTTTTCATTGAAAAGGGTTTAATAAACCTAAATCTTCACATTAGAACATCCAGTGGGAGTGAAATAATGAACACTTTACTTTCCTTGGCATTAGGTTAATTCTGCTTCGAATACAAGGAATTCCCTTCATCTAGCTCACAACATCATCGTACGTGAGATTTTTGACGGGCCATGTAGCGTCGTTGAAGGCAAAGTAGATGTCGTCACTCGAGGTCGCATCATCGCATTCCACTTCCGCAGAGCCGAGGCTTTCGATAGGGTTACAAATGCAGGGAAGGATTTCAGTAGGATCGGGACACAAATTTTGTCCACTTGTCCAGGGAAAGGAATAGAAGAGGATGAAAAGGGAGATAAAGGTCAAACATTTCTGCATCTTGAAGGTGAGCGAGACTTGGAAATTGTTAGGAGAGAGGACCAGTATGGATTGGATCACATCGATGCTGCCTTTACAGTGGACTGGGTCTCTCTCCCGGATGTGAAAATCCGCAAATGACAAACATAGATAAGAATCGTATGATGACGCAACGGGGAGACGTTTTCCTTGTGAAAAAGCATATGATATGGAGTTTACTATGCGTTTCGCCCAAAATAGTGCCGTGGATATATCACCGCCTAGATAAAAAGGAAAGAGCAAACTGCTCACAGAATTTCCCATGAAGGAAACCAGTATCACTGGCGGTAGCGTTCGCGTTTTGCGAGATATCGAATTTTCCTGACTCGAATAAGGTTCATTCTTTTCCTTCATACCATGACAATTGCGACAATTAATGTCTATTGGTGTCGATTCCTGTATATTCTCGTCTTCTGCCCTCTTCCTATGCCAACGCTTTTCTTTTCTGTCTATTTTGACTATTGAACCATTGGTCAATAAGTCAAAGTCGTTTCTCTCTCTTTCATTCCACAGCTATTGCGACTATTAATATTCATTACTGTCATTGTCATGGATGTTTTGATATGGCACACAAGGGTTGACGGTAGGCATTCGAATGCATATTTGACTTTAGACGTATAATATATTCAAATTTTCATTTTAACCCTTACAGACCTGAATCAGAACCTGCTAACTGAATAATATCATTTTTGCATGTTTGAGCTCTTTCGTGATTGTAATTGAAATTTTCATGCTTCATATGTAGTTTTCATATTTTGTATAAATTTACCATATCATACCATATATTATATACTAGCGAGTTTGTTTGCCCGAAGGGCAAACAAACCCGCTATGGTCGCGCCTTCGGCGCTCTATTACCTTGGATAGTGATTAATTCATCCATTTTTTTGCGAAATGGGAAACACATATTTAGAGTACGTCCCAAATTGAAATACGGAATACATGACATATGGGGTTGAAAGTCTTGATTTTTATCAAAAACATTACCTCAATGATTACATGTGTGCCTAACTTGAAATCTTTTATTGTGTCCCTTTTTTTAAGGGTGGAGAATACATTTTAAAATACCTTCTCTCCAATAGACTACGCTAAGAAGTCATATTTCAAAACTGGTATTTTTTCTCTACGTAGCTGTCAAACAGGTACTTTTGAGGGAAGTATAATTTCTGTCTCTGTTTTTTTGGATCAAAAAAAATCAGGAAAATGGGACTGAAAAAATGCCCTAATGGGTTTTTTACGAAATAATTTTTTCTTTTGAAATGTAGACTCAGGGATTTCCATGCCGCCCAGTTTCAGCCTTATACGTTTCCACTTTTTGCTGGCGGAAAAAAATGTATTTGGAAAAGCGACCCACCCAAAATCTATGCCCGGAAGGGATGCCCCATTAAAGCTGAATATACCCTCAGGTCAGTATTATCATGTCACTCATACGTGTGCCTAGTTTCACCTTTCCATTTCTAATTCGCCCAAACAATTTTTTTTTTCAAAACATCCCCTCTTGAAAAAATTCCCACAGGGGATGTATCGAGACATAACATTTTTCATTTAACTCTTTCTCTCAGTAGTCACATTCATGCAAAGTTTCAGCTTTCCATGTTCATCAGGTTAATGCCAAAAAAATTAGTTGAATATATCTCCTTTGAAATTTGTGCACCCTTGGCATTTACTTCCAAAGTCTGAAGTTTCTGCAGCATCCCAATAGGTAGTTATATGCCAAGTTTCATCTTTCCACACTAGCTCAATACACGAGGACAAAAAAAAATACTTGAAAACTTCGGCTCCTCAAAGTATGCCCCAAGGGAATGGATCTAAAATGTTGCATTTTTCTTGAACTCATCGTCTCGGCAGGCACATCCATGCCACGTTTCAGCTTTCCATGCCACTCCGTTTTATTTGGTGTAGTGGTGGCACATCCGGTCAGATGTGCCACCACTACACCACCGAAACGGTGGCGTACTATGGTATCTCTCGATGACATCCTTATAAGTACCTTTTTTGTAAGGGTGGAGAATACATTTTCAAATACTTCCCTCCTATAATCTACGCTAAGGGTGCATATTTCAAAAGTAGGATTTTTCCTGTTCTCAGTCATCAAACAGGTACTTCTGAGGGAGTTTCAAATTTTCTGTTTCTGTTTCGTTGGATCGAAAAATAATTCACGAAAATGGGACTTAAAAAAATGTCATGACTTTTTTTTAACGAAATTTTTTTCTTATTCTGNGACCTAGGCTTACAAAGTGAGACCCCCTGGAATGAGCCCCCAGGGCACTTACCCCCAAAGTTGGAATTTTTCTGGAGTCAGTAATCTAATAGCTATTCGTGTACCAAGTTTCATCCTATTATCATGTCTAGAACATGGTTAGAATTAGCATCAGTCAGTCAGTCACGATCGTCTATATATATTAGATTATACATTTAAATAAATAACTGAATATTACAAAACTAATGGGTGAAAGAAGGCTCCTGATGGAACTGAGCCATGCATTATTGCTCCCATTGTAGCGTAATATAGTGTGCAAAGTCACGAGAATCTTAAGAAATTACTATAGATACAATGCTAATGCAATGTCCTTTGGAATGGACGCCGGGTCTGAAAGGGTTAAGTTGGAAGATATTCGCCGTATAACCATTTGACCATCCTATCCTCCCCCACCTCCTCCTCCTTCTCCGAGAAATTCCGTTGCCGACCACTGCATTACAGCGTTTTGAAGTAACACTCGAAGAGTACGAAGAAGCTCTAGGAATATAAAATCACCTAAAGTTTGAAATTAGGATAGGTCCAGGAGAGGTTGGTGAGAAAATTGTTCTGATCAGTTGTTTTCCGTGTGCCAGCCATTACAATTCGCAATAGTTATGATATGAAGAAAGCAGAGTCTCATTCCCCGTCCAAAAGTCCAAAGAGGAGAAAGAAGTGTTGGAACAAAAAAGAGAATAGTAGACGAGTACTGAGAGGAATATATATTAATAGTCACAATTGTAATGGTAAGGGAGAGAAACGTCCAACTGAGTCAGGAAAATTTTTTTTGCCTGGCATACGCGGAAGCTACGTCACTGTCTTTCTTCCGAGTGAAAAGAAAAAGGCATTATACCTCTGTGATCGAGACTAAAACGACTGAGAAGCCGATTTGGAAGAGGATGACAGAGGCAAAATGAAAGCCAAACGAGAAACCACGACTCTGATTCCGGTACATTAATTCTTTGCTCTGAAACTTCCCTGTGAATTCAGTATTTCATCACTTTGTATGTCTAGAGGTAATACGATATATCAGCCTCCGTGGCAGAGGATGACATTGGCGTCAAGCAGTCCCATCGAAACTTCTTGGGCTCCTGGAGATGCTAATGCTGCAGTACAGTGTTCTTCACTTAAGTTAGACAATTTTCACTTGACTGAGACACACGTGCATAGGGCGTTCCACATGCATGAGTGGAAAAAGAGAGGGAGAGGATTGAATTAAAGTCAAGTGAAAAACACTGTAAATGTAGCACTGTCTGCTTCGACAAGCGAGCAACTGTGAAAATTCCTCATTAACGTACAGCATTAAAGCATTGGAACGGTTTTTGGTGCTCGGGAATTGGCACTTGCCAATCTTCTATTATCTCAGTTAGTTCAAAGAGGTCCACAAAAGAAACCATGACAGTTTAGCACCACCCCATGAGTGGTTTAAATGTAGTAATGATTTGTTCCTCAGTTTAGCCTAACATTCTTTAGCCCACCATTCATCAAACCGCCGATCATCTAGTCCTGAGTTTAACCCCGTGCTATTATGTCCCGGAGTAAAGCATCCACGCATCAACCGAACCTAAGAACGCATCAACCGGAACGAAATTGGGCATATTTCTTCCTCTCCCAACATTCCTGGAGGCATTCTCTCCTAAGAACTAGTCGAGATGGTTCTAGGACCTCAAGATAGGTCTAACGTTTCACGTCCGCTCTGAAATCGATAATCATGAGATGAGATTGAACCTCATAGGCAAAACTTGCCTCAAGGATTGAGTTTCTCTCGAACGAAATGAGGTAAGCTTACGAATGACCAGAGGAGAGACTAGAAGAAGTAAGCTTGAAATTAAATGCTAATTTTCTAGCTCGTGCAACTGGTACTTGGTCATCGATGGCTGCTGGGAACACCATTAGCAATTGACCTAAGATTAATTAACCTTAATTAATCGAACATTAAATGTACAGTACTTCTCTCTTGATCGGGCAGAAAAGCAGTCTCATTAACGGCGTCAGACGATCACAAAAGAGTTTGAAGCCATAAGTACTTCCCCATAAGTCCCAGCAGGAGCAGCAGCTGCACCAAGAACCGAAAGGAATTCGAACTTCGTGCAGGAAAACCCCAAAAGGAGATCCTCCCAAGGAAACGACGTCCGCTTCCCACTCGGCCTTCGACCAAGCACCGAGCTCCAGTGGATTCTCCACCTTCAGACGAGAACCGTGCCACAGTGCAAATCAATTCGTTCCTTCGAGGAGGGGAAAGGGAGGGAAAAAGGACTCGGCTGACATCCTCCCCTTCGTAATGCATGGCTCTGCTTCGACTCTCCCCCAGTCCCTCAGTCGTATTTGATCGCACTGGAGAATTCTGGAATTCTCTTTGTCGAGAATGACAGTTCTTCTTTCCTGCCTCATGGGCAAACGATCGTTCTCTCCCCACGTCAAGGAATGACTATCCATCCCCCACCCCACTGTAACTCGATGACTCCGACCTCTCCCTACCCCAGTGAAAAAGTTTCCTTTTCCCAAGTCTTCTATCAAAGTAATGCCACAATTTCCCTTGCCCCCCTCCATCGATGAATCGTATGTCCCTATCACGATTCCAGAGTCATCGTTCTGCATTCCAACTCTCATCGATTCAGGAATATCTCTGCGTGCATCCCAAGTCAAGTTATTCCTTTTCCCGACCCCTATCTCTCCGTCTAGGGATTCCTGTTTCATGTAACCTACTTACGAAAATAGAGGAATAGCTCTGAGGGCCTAAGTCCCCACTCCTGTAATCTATGCGTGTCTGGTCAGTTGGCTCTCAGGAATTCTTATTATTGAACTCATTAGGTGCAGAAGCATAAGTTAGCATTCCAACTGCCTGCACTTCGGTTTTTCAGTGGCATCAGGAGGAGAGGCTGTAAGAAAGAACCCGATTATGAGTTTGCCTTTCTCGAAGGTACAGGAGAAATTTTAAGACAACACTTGAAACCTTCTGTTGCAGTTCGTTCTGAATTATGATCTCAATTCTTTTTCAACGTAAATATAGAGTAAAGTAGATAAAGTAAACGTATAAAATAAACGTATAGAGTAAATTTCTACACCCTTAAGCTAAAAATCCTTGCCCTTGTCCATGTTTTTAAACTGATGGCTGTGGGACCCAGTGCCCGAGGGGGGAGGGGGGTCAATTTTACAGGTTCGATTCTCAATTTCTTTTTTATTTTGGCCACAAATACAGGGCGGGTTATCAGTTTTTTCGTATGTTAACCCCCATTAGGACGGGTAATCAGTGTTTCATATAGCGACCCCCCCCCCCCCCATTCGGATTTCCTGGGCACTCTACTGGTGGGACTTAAACCTATTCGAGCGGAAAATGCCACCACTTTTCACTCAAGTTTCGAGACCGGACGTTGGGGTAATTTTGTTGAAAAGTTCTATTTGATATCTTCTTATTCGTTGAGTTACGTGACGTGTACATTATATCGGGGACGGGGTTTGTCACACCTCCCCTACATGGCAATACAAGGAAACGAGTATGCCTCTACAAAATAAGAGTCTATTTCATTTCCCTCATCACACGAGGCCAAGACTCGTTTTCCCTCACATTTCTTCATGCTGAGGAGGAACAAACGAACAAGGCTGTCGCAGGAAGAGGAGGTGTTGCTGAAAAATCAGGATGTTCCCATTGTTGGGCTCAAAAAGAGCCAGTTCATCCGAATGATTCGCAGCTTCCAAAGGGAAGCACGAAGAGCAAGGCTCGAGAATGCCAGCGAGTCGCGGTCGATTTCCTGTAAGATATCCCGGGGATTCCCGGGGATTCCCCAGGAGGGATTCCCAGGGATTCCCCAGGAGGGATTCCCAGGGATTCCCCAGGAGGGATTCCCAGGGATTCCCCAGGAGGGATTCCCAGGGATTCCCCAGGAGGGATTCCCAAATCCTCGATGGAGGCCGTGAGGGTTAGCCGGTGTCCGGCAGTCGTCATGACAGTCCTTCCTTGGGACTTGGTCCACCTCCACTGAACTAAAGAATCCCACCGACTGCAGGGCATAATTTGTGTTACAGTAAAAAAAAATCCATACTTTTAGCAAAGTTCTTGCGAAGGTTGCAAAAGTTATTTGCAGTAAAGAAAAAAGATCCTGCATTTCAACCCATTCATACCTAGTGACTTTTTCCCTTAACCCCTTCTCTGCTGCATTATTTTTATTTACACATACCTGTGCTAGGTTTTCCACTTTGGGTGAACCATTTTGTGCCCTACACGCAAAATGACGTATGTTTCCTCATTCAGCTTATTATGTAAGTATATTACTAGACTGGTATATATTGTCCTGAAGATCTCAGGCAAGATGCACCAGAATAAATGCCACAATAAGAAACACAATTTCGTGCTGGAGCTAACTCAATCATAGCTGTTAAAAGGTTAATCAAGAAAGATTAAGGCTAATCCAAGTATCAGCTTCCACACATCCACATGTTCCACCACCGAAACACTAAAGTTTTACAAAAACCTGTCTGTGGATAGCGAACATAACTTGGGCGTTTCCATCAGCTATTCTCCTTTTATTCCCATACCACTTCATTGTCAAAAATTGTCACTGTTACTCGGTCTAAATCGGATCTTTTACTGCGTCTATCCTGTAGAAAAATTGCAGGGTGGGAGTGGTTCTTTCAGAGTATTATATAAGGATCCCGAAAGAAAACAAAAAATAGTTTCCCATAAAACCTTCTGCTATTAAGTATTATTGACATTTTTCATCTTCCAAGGTAACTTTAGGCAACTCAAGGCAAAGGGTTGAGAGTCGGTTTCTCTTGTAGGAGGTACTTTGATGAAGATGATGAAGTGACAGTAAAAGATAATGCGCATGTCCGGCATAACGGAATAAAAGGGTCCGCGCGGGTAGTCGAGTCGGGGGGATGTCAAGTGAGTGAGTCGGGGGGATGTCAAGTGAGTGAGTCGGGGGGATGTCAAGTGAGTGAGTCGGGCAAGGGAGTCGAATTGTAGTAATAGTGAGGAGAAACCTGAGAGAAGACGCGGGGTGTTGAGTGGACCCTTGACGTCAGTGCGGGAGATTGTATGCTGTCTGTTGCCCCACCGATGCCACACGGGTTTATATGCAGGTATTGCTCATTGAGTATCTATGGGCTAATGAGCGTTTAGGGGAATAGATGTTTGAATTTTTGCCCCATATCCATTTCCTGGTTCTCGTTATTATTGACCTCTTTCCAAGCTGGTTGTCACAATAAAGTAATTGGATATTTAAGGAGTCAACTGAGTCATTGTAAACCTCGAACACGCTGGCGATCTCTTCGTGATAGTCATTAACGTTAAATCACGTCGGAGCCGCCTACACTCTGACTTTTTTAGGTCTTGTAGGAATAGCTTTTACTGACTAAAAGTATGCTTTTCCAGACATGACCTCTATGAAAACATATAGCACCCCCATTCCTACACAAGTGAATGACATTTCACTATCTTGCCTGATTTTCAAAGGATTTGCCGATTCCCCCAATACTTTTCCCATGGTTTCCTTGTCAGCTGAAGCTCTGCGATCCAGGTAAAAGATTACCTGAGGGAGATTGGGGATGTTCAACTTGAATGCAAAAAATTGCTCTCGTCCACAGATTGGCAACCTGTAGTGCAAGGGCTACTCGGGATCTGTGTTCACTGGCAACCAGATACCTAACCTGCCACAGTGAAGCAACAGAAACATTGCCTTCATGACATTAGAGTGCAAGCAAAGCAAAACACTCATGAGTTGCTCATAGAATAAAGGGGTAACCTCATCATGAATGCCGATGGCAAATAGGCCCAGTATTCCATACGAGGTGATTCATGGCAACAAGAAGCAGATGGAGGTAATCCACTGCCGAGCTCTGGACCACCCAGTTCACACGACTGGTCCGAAACTAATTTGGGAAAAACGTACGAAGACGTGTCTCAGTCTTTCAGACATGAACAATTCCAGGTAATTTCAGGGCTGAAGCGACCGAGACACCTCTCTTTGGAATGTTTATTTTCACTTGCTCCCAGAATCTACCTTGCCAAGGTAGACAACAGGAAAAACAAGGCATGGACCGTAGTCTGAGCTGTTTTTTGCATATAATGCTCCAAAGAGTGGCCGTGGAAAGAGGCTGAAATGGTGACCTTTTCAGGGTGCTCCAGAAAGGGGCCATGCCAGACGAAGAAGGAACAGGCAAGAACATGTCATGCCACTTCCACCCTATGCAAGAGCAGCACCAAAAATAATGTTTTTTTTTTTTTTATAGGTTGATTGCGTCTCCAAACTCACATCCTTCTCAATTCGCTCTTTCCTCCAGATGAAGGAGATGAATTTCCTGAAAGCCTGCAAGTTTCAATCCTAAAAATGTCCAGTCCCAGCGACCCACATCCGAGCCCTCCTCGACCGCCTCCTCCGGGCTCTTGTGGGATCAAAGAATCTTAATGAATCATCTGGCGTTCTTCTCGCCATGTCCTAAGAAAACACAGGGTGTCCAGATGATGCCTAGGAAGCGTTGGAGCACAAATATTTGAGTTGGGTGCGATCAAGTGAAATAATTGAGAGCATTGTTAAGAAGACACTGTTAGTTAATAGTCTCTAGCTCATATTTGTGCATCGGCATTCATTCTTTCGGATGCTTGAAATGTCGGCTTTCACGTATTTCATGCCAAGTTGTAGCTGATCTCCAGACAGAGAAAATATGAAATGCATTTAAAAAAAAATAACGTGTAAGAAAATTATCAACTACTTCGTTCGGCCTTGTTTCCATCTTTTGAATCACCCAGCAAACTTAAAACCCATTGCTGGAATAAATAAATAAAAAAATAAATATCAGTCTACTAGGTAAGAACTAGCACATCCCAGAGATATCACCCAGGGACAAGTGAGAAGTCACAGGAAGTACTTGCAGGCGACTTCCTATGCCCAATGAACATCATCCCCAATGACTTAGGAATATACCTTATCTCATGCTCACGACCGACTGAAGAGTGACGATGCCAGAGGAGAACAAAAATATTCATCAGAGGCGACGCGTCTCCAAGAGGCAGAATTCACCATCCTTGCACGAGGGATCGTTATTGTGTGAGACGATGCCTTACGCCGTTTTTTTAAGTAGTGGCGTCTAACCAAGACAGTTGTATTCAGCCCTGCCGAGCAGACGTCAGTGAAGAAAATACGGCTGGACAAATTAATGCTCGGACCACTATTTCTTCACCCCCCAGTGCCGACATTCGCAGCCCTTACACCTATGCGTCTAACAATTTTCTCTTACAAGATATAGCATGAATTCCGTGGGATATTTTATTTAGGACCATTGAGTGCAGATTTACCACGCGGTTTCATGCATGTTAAAAAAAAAAGCGAGCTAATATTCCTGGAATTGCATTTCTCCAAGTTGGCTCGAGGAATTCCGTACCCGCCCAGTTCATTTCGAGCTTCGTACAGAGACTGTTGAAGAGACAACTGTTGCTACCTACTTCTTTTAAGGTTTCAGTTACTGTATTAGTCGTGTGTTTAGGATTCTTCAATGTGATGTCAGAATCGATGTAAGTTCTCACGTATGAAAGCCTTGTGACGTTCATCACGCTCAACATCAAGGATGTGATATGTCAACGGGATCGGAACACGGAATTCGCCCTGTTGTCTCCGGAACGGAGGATGAAAAGTGAGAGGAAGGCTGGGGACATTCCTGCATCTTTAAGGTGAGCGAGACTGGGAAGTGGCGAGGAAAAAGGAGCCGAGCGAAATGGATAGTCTCCATCCTCTTTTTCGAGCGTTTCGTGTCTTGTGTGTATAGAATTCCGCAAGTGTTGGGAATCATCATAGTAAATGAAAATAACTATGTCCAAAAAAGGGGTTTCCATGTGATAAAGTAGGCTATGTGAGCTAATGGTCTGACCTTTCACCAATGTGATAGAGAAGAAAATAATTCGGAATCAAATTGGAAGGGGACCAAGGACAAAGCAGCACCGCATAAACTCGACTAGGGTCATATCGGCACGATGCATGAACTTTCTTTGGAGGTGGTGGTCGCAGCGAGGATGAGCCAATGTCGTTTTCATCCCCTTCTTTCCGATATCAATCAGTTTCTACTCTTCGTGCGATGCAAATAACTGATGCCCCGTTAGAGAAGCGCATTCACTTTCCTGCAGGGAAAAACTTACTGGTGAAAGTTTTCCAACATTCTACTTCGGAAACGTATGGACGCCAGAGTTAAGTACGGCCAATTCAACTCTCAACTCTAAAAAAAAAAACCTTGGGATCTACTCATAATTTCATGTACAAAGTCAATCAGACTTGATGAAGACATCCAGGACTACAATGAGTTTTCGGGATTTGATGCACTTACTAGCAGTTATTAGAGTAAAAAATTACTTCTTATAATTCCAAGACGACATTGGACTACTCATCAATGAGCAGGTGCCACTGATTAACGCTATTCTGGGAATTGCACTGGTGTTGCCACTATTGAGAGGGGTTTTCACCTCAAGAAGTATGGGGGGTGGGGGGGAAGCAGACAGTCAGCTAGTAGGAGTCTGGACAGGATAACCTAGGAATTCACACTTTTCACTAAATCTTTTGCAAGAACTCTCTATTACAAGATGCACTAGAAGGAAATGCAACACCATGAACTCAGGAATTGCATAAATATTTATTCATTGATGCTATTGGGAAGAAACACAATTTTCTGGATAAACTCTGATACTTTGACCCAAATTAAAAATCAAAAATCAAAGGCAAAGCACAAAATCACATAGAAAGGAAACAATCTTCATCTTGATGCTCACAATCACGATCATGATCATGAACATAATCATTATCATTCTCATCATCATCTTCATCCTCATCCAGTTCAGAATTATCAAAACACTTGAGAATTTCTGTTTCCACATCTTTCGCTTTCACCTTCAACTCAGATAGCTTCTTGACAGCCTCCAAGTTCTAGATGAATCCAAAACAAGACCAGACTTAATTGAAACCATCCAACTTACCAACAACAGGTTCAACAGAGAAGATCATTGGTTGGGAACCTTTGCAGCCATGTGAGCCATATTAAGATTGAGCTAAGTGCTTGCAAATAAAAGACTTTCAGAACAGAATTTTTCCTGAAGTTGGCCACAGACATATGCATTCTTTGATACATGAGAAAAATGAGGAACAATCATGATTTTCTGCCATGAGTCAATGAGCCAAACTTTCGGCTTATGAGCCATAGGTTCCCAACTCCCGGAGTAGATGTACCTGAGATAGAGAAGGTTGAGGAACTCCAAGCTGAGGAATCTGGAGTGAAGGTCTCCCCTCTGACAAGGGGATGCAATCAACTCCCCAGCTCCTCAATCTATCATATGTACCCTTCAACTTCTCAGACATTCCTTCGTAGTCTCCAGCCATCTGCAGATACACAAAGCCATGAGTATTTCAAATTCAAGGACAGAAATAACATTCATTCAGGTCCTTATGAACTCAGGTTTTCAGTGCATGCAGACATCATGGCTCAACGAAAATAAACACGTCTCCTTATGATGGAATCTGGGAGATGAACATATGAGGTAACCAGGTTTCCAATCTTGTAAATTGATCTCAAAATGTTATTGTAACTCTCAGAGGGAGATTAGGATTTCTTACTGCCTGTCAACTATGTCTTCTCCTTTTAAATACAACTTTGCCAGAAAAAAGTATAGGCCTACCACTTTCAACTCATGTTAATATATTATGGATAATCCAATAAATTGCTTCAGTTCAAAAGTAAGTAGAAGGTAATCATAAAGCATCTGAGTTCTGAGCAACTACATGGCATTGGATGGTGTTACCACAAAAAGTAAAATGAGTAGCATAGGGAATTAATTGCAAGAGAAAATCATAAATATATACTAATAACATCATTGCACACAGCATCATAATCATGAAGCTGACAGGAGTACAGACACAAGATAGTGAAAAAGGAAAGTGAAGTTAAAGGAACATTAGAGACAAAATTATGTGAAGAAAAACGACTCTAGCTACCTAGCACATGGATGGCAACTAATTATTTCAGTAGCTGATTTCTGGCCATGGGGTTACTCACGTGACATGTCCACCTGAGTAATCTGTTTATCATACCTAACCTGAAGAACATTATTAGCAAAGCTACCTGTACATTGAATGACATGAGGCTAGCATCAGTCATGTCCATGGCTACACATATGCAATCAAATTAGGAAATTTCTGGTACTTATGTTGGACATTCACAATGATCCAAAGGCAAATTATTCAATGGGGAAAAGTGCTATCATTTACTTCCAATGTCACCTATTATGTGATGACATCACTTGACCTATGACCATTATGATGACATCATTTCAGACTTAATACTTCAGCTAACATGGCACTCTCCATTGAAGTATTTACTTCATAATCCCCATGCCGAACACTACTTCAAAACTACTTCAAAAGCTTAATACCAGATAAAGCAAAAAAACACACATCTCTTTGACATTCTTAGGAGTTTATGAGATAGCAGATAGCAAGGCAATATATTTTTCACAATGACTTCTACATCTTTGAAACATCTTGAAATTCTTGAGTTGTTTTAGCCCGAAAGCTAAAATACAAGGGCAACTCTAATTTTCATTTCTCCGTGAGGAAACATTGGCAGAAGAGTAGTTGGCATGCTTGGAGCATGCTAATCATTGCATACATAAGTCGTTTAAGAATAAACCAGCCCCCCCCCCCCAAATGGCCACCACTACTATGGCAACTCACCACTCAACAGGTTAAAAACACGTGAAAACATTCTTAAGTATGATCGCCACCTAAGTATGATCGACCAACTGGACTAAGAGTTTCCATTTTTCATGATATATTCCTCACATTCCGACTTGTCACCCAACCTGCTCCAATTCACACAGCCTAATCCAATATGCACAAACTGGCAACTTGTAACCAGAGCTTCAAAAGTCAAAAGATGCTTCAATGTGAGAAGGAATGCATCAAATTTACAAGGGAGGAGGCCAGGATGATGACAATAACCCAATATTGCCTGTAGAGATTCAGGATGTCAGAGTGGAAGATGGTACACCCTGCAAGCAAGCAGCACCCCAATCATGAGTGGAACAAAGAATGTAAAATTCTCTTTGGCAATGCACTTGTACAATGAGTGGAAAATGCCAGCATGAGAAACAATTCAAATGCTTGTTATGCATGGGACATCCCTGAGAAGTATGTATACTGGTGCAACCCAAACCAGGATATGCCAAGAGATGTACAACAAAATTCTCAAAGGTACAATCCAGGGACATTTGAATGTCTTCAGTACATAATAAACAAGTATGTCTCTAGATTGTGTTGAAGTTCAGTGATGAAAAAAGTCTTAAAAAGAATTTCACTTGGTAATTTCCTCCTACTTGGAGGTTTCTAAGGGTGGATTTTGAACAGAGCACTATCTGATAATGCAGCTTTATTTACCAGATTTATAATGCATTTTCTCTGAAATAAATCTATATTATCATATACTGCTCTGTTCAAATATCCACTCCTGCTTGTTTACCTGCTTGGCCAAGTATGTTTCAAGGGCATCTCTGGAACTGCCTTGACTTCCATCATCATCCATGGACAAAGAGCCAGGGTCAAAGAATGGAGAGGAGAGTGACTCATACAATGTCACCTTCTTCTGCTCATTTGGAGGGATTGGGGTTTGGCCAAGCTGCAATAGGGAATGGAGGGTAAGTTTGGAACCTGTATTTATGAATGCTTTCCAACAAAAAATAAAGCTCAGGAAGAAGAAAAATGACAAAATCAGGAGGGGGAAGATGCTCAGTAAAGTTTAAGGAAAATGTAGAAAAACAAGATTAAAAACTTGGTACTACAAGACCAGTGTATTGCACAACAGGTAAGAATTCCTTAGTATGAAATCACAATAATTCATTAAATGAATACACTTATCAATTTTAAACTGTAGATCATAAAAGAAACCTAGTAATTCTTTCCGGTAAAGCATTTTGAGTCTTCCTGATAGCCTCAAGATGAATTAGATGTGTCACCGGTGGAAAAGGAATTACATCAGACTTTACTTTAAGAAGCTCACTTTAAGAAGATCGAGAAATTCCAGTATGTCATTAGTTGGAATCCTCTTTCCCAATGTTCCTCGCTTGGGCTCTGGCTGGGCACGAAAAAAAGTTTGCCCAAATAATGTCTGCTGGTCTTCAGTCCCCTGGGCATATAAGAAAATAGGCAAAGTATATTATAACTTTTTGTTCTCGAGTCTCTTTCACTCATCATGTGCAAGAGATCATGCAAACCCTGATCTTTCCATGTTACAAAAAGGATTGGTAATCCATATTCAACAACACATAACAATTACGAAATCATTCATGTAATGAGGACATGTGCAAAACTTGCAGCTCCTCAAGAGATGAGTAGGAAAGATACAAGGTCATTTGAAACAAATCTAGAAAATCTCTATTCCCACCTTCCTCTCCCAGAAATGCAATTAACTTTCTCTACCTAAATTTAGGTTATTAGGATGAAATTTTTTGTTATTCCCATCTTCACAGAATAAGATCCCAATGGAACTCACCCCCAGATGTTCAATTCTTTTCATTCCAAAATCTCAAGAGAAATACCTTTTTTTCCCTCTCTCAGGCATCCACAACATAAAATGAGGCCTGAAGCCTTCCTCAGAGGAAAGTAGGAATTGAGGTGTTTGACATCACACTTTAACATCTTTTTTTTCACTAACTACAAGTCACATTACACAAATTAAGACATTTTCAACAAAAGCATGTTGGCATCAACATAATTGGTCCCATATACCCATGAACAGCAGGTCCAATTAATCACAAGGGCTCAACATGCACTTTTGAAACAGGGCATTTTCTGATTATTAGAAGAATGAGCAACAGCACTCAAGCATGTCAATTACTCAAGTATCTCAGGAACTGAATTGATCAATGGAGTGATGTGGCTGAGCTGAGGAAGAAGTTGAGGTGGTTAAGAGCAACCCACATGGATGACAGGGACTGAATGAAAAGGATGACTCGAGGAAAAAGGCAAGGAAAGGAATTGGGACTGGAAAGATAGGGGTCTCATGTCTAAGAAGGCTGCCACAGGCAGTGTTTATGCAGTATAGCAGGCAATTTCTTTCCCTAACATGGGGAAAAAGTACATAAGCACCTTCTTTTAGATTTTTCTCTCTCTTAGGTCTTTCCAATCTAAATGCTTCTGCTTCTATGCTACTATTATCTGATTGGAAAGAAAGTTCTCGGAATTTCTTGAATATCCAGTACAATTTTTTTCCAGAGCATGCTAGAATTTTCTGCGTGTGTTTATAAGTAGGTCGTGTCCTTCGGCATACAACCGTATATTATTACAGCCCTGGTGCTCTCCAGCCATGAACCAGCCCTACCCTCTTACTAAGGAGCAAGTTCGCCTGCTTCTTCTTTATGACTTCCGAATCGAGAAGAAGGCAGCC
>CAJPEV010000276.1:18241-38772 GCA_905338385.1 Darwinula stevensoni
CAGCCGCCAGAGTTCTATTGGAATGGCATCCATAGTTTGCATAAACGTTGGCGTGAAGTGATAGAGGCCAATGGTGATTACATTCATGATTGAGATGATTTTGCTTTTAAATAAACTGGGTTGTAATAATTGTTCATGAAATTCCGAGAACTTTCTTTCCAATCAGATATTATGCTCATACCATGGACAATGATGTCACAGGCTATTGATAAGAAAACAGCACCTGGAAAAATCTGAAAACTATGCCCATAGTTAATTGCCTCTGGAATTGCTGGTAGAAAGTCTGTTAGCTGAATGACATAAAGCAAATAAGAGGCATCCAAAGATTCAGTGAATGGATTCTCTGGTACAACTTGTAGCAGATCAAGGATATTATTTCCTCCTTGGTAATTCCTATTTTTGCATTGGAAAACTTTTTCAATTAATTCATAAAATTTGTTCAGTGGATGGTATGTGAAAAGGAAGGAATGTTGCTAAATTGGTAGAAGCTATGAAGGATGGCTTCAACTAAGCCTGATTAAAGGGGTGCAACAACAACTTTAAAAAATCCAATAGGTTCAATCATTTTAAAACTAAAAAATTTAAGAAAATATCAAGGCAGAAGTATGTTCCAGGAGGTCTTTGAGTTGTCCATTGTTGTCATTACCCTTCAGGAGTAACCTGATTACATCTTCCATGTTGCCTCACAGATCTAGTTGCAGGCTTTGATTTGGTTACCTATATCCTACCATAGGTCTGTAAAGAGACACTAAATTTACCAACACGAGGAGACGAAAATGTTTCCAACTGCGTGCGATCCCGGCTCAGTAGATGAGGGCTTGCCAAGTCTGTCAAGTCATCTGCATGTTCAAGAAAGTAAGTCACACAACTACTGCTCAGAATTCATTCATCAGGTATAGCACCATATCTAGTAAGAATGGGCCCGAAACTAGCCACTTACCAAGTCTGGGCTATCCATTAGTGATTAGGAGTGATTTGACACACTTACTAAGCTCAACTAGATACAGTTATGAATGAAAACTAAACCAAGAAGGTACTCCTTTCCTTTCTATGCAAACTAATGGAAAACTGCATATTTTCTAACAACTATTACATGTCCCACTTAAAAAAAGTGCTGAAAATTTACCTTGTGAAAGATCTTGTGCAAACTTCTACACCAGCATGCACATTGAGTTCGTCTCAGACTTTACATTATACATTGATCCAGGCCTATAAAGAATAAAAAGTAGCTTCTGGTGGAAGGAGGGCTTCTTTGACAAACCTTTGTCCACCAATAATGTTTCTGATGAGCCATCATGCTGCCAGACAATTCCAGAAACCCATGGGCCAGCAATTCCTTTTCTTTAATTTTGAGTGTGCAGGTGTGAAGTTGTTTCCAACCATGAAGTATCCCTTATTGTTTTCCCACCTCCCACTGAAGAACATTAAATAAATTAAGCTACATGATGAACATGAGAGCCATCAATGCACAAAAACACTCACTGGAAGCAGCTTTTGTTTATTTCTATGATTGAAGTTGGTGTGTTCATCTGATGAGCATGATAAAACAGACAAGAACTTCCAGCTTTTGCATGGCTCATGAACACCAAGTACACCCCAAGCTAGTCATGTGAACACCTACCAGAAGTGTAAGTGTTCACATTATATAAGGATGTGTGAACTCCTACCATAGACCTGTTGACACCTATCCTGTGTACCCCTGACGTGAACACCTTTTCGTTCCCCCTTCATGTCTCGACACATTCGTATCTGGTTGCTGTGCAACTTGATTGACATGTGCTAAAATGCCTAGAGTAATTTTTAAATGTAATATCAGTCATGAGAATGGATAATATATGAAGAAGGTAGACATTGAATGGATGCCAGGGACTAGAAATGAGGTCAAACAGGTGATCCTCATGGTAGCCAGCTGAGACGTCACTGAGGGTATCACTGCCAAAGTTCATCCAATATGTCTCAAAACAGCATTTTGGAGTGCAGGGTACACCACCATGCCTCTGCCATGTAGTTCCTCAGCAACTCAATTCCCATTCCTTAGATCCTCTTCAGTATCTGCTGCTTCATTGACCCCCACAGTGCCTCAATCCTCTGAATGTTGGGGTCCATGATATTTTGTGAATGGTTCACAGTTTCATGAATATACCAAAGCCAGCCAAAACCTGCATATGTGGTGAACTCATCTGATCAGATGGTTCTCCCAATATGGATATGTCAGCATATAATTGGAAGGTATATCTTATTGTCACAGTGTTGGACAATAAACATCCTGGTCCCCAACAGACCACCATGATGCCATGCCATTCCAAACACCCAGGGACCAGTCACCCAATTTCCAAAATTTACTCAAGCAGGTAGGAAGTTTTTCCCCACCATCAGGCAACCTTGGTTGTTCTTTTGTTGACTGCTACAAAAAGACAGACACCACTCTCATCCTGCATCATTTAAATATATAATGGTTTCATTTCTACACAACTTCAGAAATCTCTACCAGAAACAGTCCTTGTCAATTTGGACAACCTCACCCAGCCCCCCATTGGAAGTACAGCATCCAAAGCATCTGCTATGATTTCCTGGATAAAGTTCCACCAATCTACAAGAGTCTTGGGTCTTGGTCTGTGTGGGTGAAATCAACAAGGACATAAATAATTGGCAATGCTTGATGCTGACATCAGCAGCCTAAAAATATAGTAAAGAACCATTTGAATGCTCTACTTGGAGCAAGAGTGATCAAGCTTATTATTGAAAGATGCCTCTGTCCTTCCCTTGTTCAGCACCAGCAATCACTTCCAAGCTGTTCCAGCACTCCAGAACCTCCTGCATTTGCTGCAAGTAGGATGGCAAACCAGGCTCTGTTCCAACCAGGTCTGGTGCTGTTGTACCTTGCCCCAATAACAAACAATCGAGCAACATGTGGACTCTGCACAACATGGCATGTACTAATACCTCATGTAAGTGTAGGCAATGTAAGAACCAATAAGCTAAAGAAAATCCAACATACCAGGGCAACCAGATACCCAACATCCAAAAGCTTGCACATGATGTGTGCAATTGAGTAGCAGACCTTGCTGCACTGCAAGTTCTACTGAAGTAATGTCATGAAGCAGAATTAGATAGATTTGTGGGATGTCTGGATCGAGGTGAGGAACGGCCATGGTTGACAAGCAACATGAGAAGGAGATGGTCTCGCAAGTGAGATGTGTGTTCCCTCCCATGTTTTTATAATTATAACAGGAACCTAGAGACAAAGGGTGAGAGAGTAGGAGGGTATGTGAAAATCAGAGATAATCTGCTGGGTGAATGTCATTGGTATCAGGTCAAGCATCATCATGTCAATGTCAACTTTTCAAATCCAAGTGAAAGCTGAAGGTTTAATGGGGATATTCCTGTGTTGCTACTGTTGCTACTTATGCCAATAGAAGAGAACAAGAAGTTGTCATTCGGAGAGAATTGGAAGCACTTTAGTAGAAATAATAATTCCCAGAAGAGGTAGGCACTGAAACCAAAAGAGTGCACCAGGGAGGTGCTGATCCCCAAGCTTCAATATGGTGCTTCTGACAGGAAATTGATAGGATAGCAAAATCGAAACAAGAAAATACATTCTAGGCCTCCTACACTCGTGCATTATGCTTAGTTACTATACAGCTACAGACACAAGGCAAAGACAGGACTTAAAGGATGGGTGTACATGGTGTTTACAGGATGTACAATAGCCAGACCTTCCTCATTCCTCCAGTCAATTAGCATTTGACTGCACTTTGAAGATATGCATGATGACAAGAAGCACTGTGACAGAGTTATGGTGGTGTCAAAAGCCAAGCAAAATAGTAAACAATTGAAAGGATGGTACACATACTGAGATTTGAGCAAGGCTTCCTGTCAATGCTCATGAAGGAATTTCCTTCATTCCTTCCTGTGCTTGCATGTTCAAGACTTCTGGATAATAATCAGGTGTTGTGATAGCATTTGCATCTGTTGCAACAGACGATCAAACACCTGGAGCCATTAGCCTCTGTCCATTGTATCATACAGTTTTCTTGGCACATTAAAACTTAAGGTTTATACCTGACATTTAAAAAAAAAGGAGTTCTCTAAACTCTTTCATTGCTATGCCCATACATATGCAAGCACCACTTCAAGGAGGTGGCATTCTTAGTCCATAGTATGATGCATTTAAATTCAATCAGGCATTTATGTGGCCAATTCATAACCTCCAATACTATGAGTGCATGCAATTCAAATAATACCATCTTTCATGAAACTGACAAAAGCTTGAAATATACTCACACAAAGTGTAACACCTCAAAATGAAACTCAACACTTAAAGAGTTATATGAGTAAAAGAAAATAGCAAAAATGTCTCTGTAACTTGAGTAACTAAGTGGGTCAAAGTAGCTTTGGCATTACAATATATCATCAGGTCGGCTGGTTATTTTCAAATTGTGAAGGCAAGAATAAACAATTTATGCACTATATTTCCATGGTAATGATGCTTAACACATTGAACTCATACTTAAATGGCATTGTCTGCCCCAACAGCTCAACTTCATTTTCCAGTCATTTAAACTGTTCTACAAGGTCTCAAAAGTATCCGAACTTCAGTTACAAATCAATTTCCCATGTGATATTTATAATTTTTATTCTTGATTATTCAAAATATGTCCCTTCCGAAGAAATGCAGGCTTTGCAGCAACCATACAACTTTTGGGAACACCTCTGGTAGTCTTCCTCCGAGATGGCGGAAATAATCTTGGTGGAAGCCTTTTGGATGTCCAAAATCGTGTCGAAACGCTTTCCTTTCGGCTTCATTTTTAGTTTGGGGAAAAGGAAATAATCACAGGGTGCCAAATAGGGCGGGTGGTCAAGCACTATGACTCCTTTTGAGGCCAAAAAGTTCCGCACAATGATGGACCTGTGAGACGGAGCATTGTCATGGAGGAGAGACCGGCTGCCTGGTGCTTGGTATCGAGGACGGACCCGAGCAATTCTGGTCAGCAAACGCTTCATAACAGAGAGGTAGTATTCGTCATTTACCGTTTGGCCTTCTGGAACGAACTCCTTGTGGATAATCCCAGCCGAATCAAAGAAAGTGATTAGCATTGTTTTCACTTTTGACTTCTGCATATGCACTTTTCTTGGTGTTGGTTCTTCTGGAGTCTTCCAAACTGAGCTCTGGCACTTTGTGAGTGGCTCATATTGAAAACACCATGTTTCACCTCCAGTTACAATGGTTTTTAAAAAGTTTGGGTTATTATCGGCAAATGAAATGATGTCTTGGGCATGCAGCATTCTGACCTGTTTTTGATCATCATCCAATGAGTGCGGAACAAATCGCGTACAGACTTTTCGCCGCTGTAAATCTTCGGTCAAAATGCAGTAAACTTGTGATTTACTGATACCTATGATATCCTTAATGAGTCTCACGGACATGCAATGGTCGCTTTTGATCAAATCACACACTTTTTCCACTGCTTCCTCTGTTCGACTGGTCAAAGGGTGCCCGCTGTGTTCGTCTTCCAACGATTCTCTACCATTCTGAAACTTTGCATACCACTCATAAACTGTTGTACATGATAGTGCTTGTTCCCTATAAGCCTTCTGCAACATCTCGAGCGTCTCCGTAAATGTTTTCCCCAATTTTACACAGAATTCGATGCTAGTTCTCTGCTCCATGGTGATTTCTCGACGAGTGTCATAAGGGTACTGTTACTTTTGGCACCCTACTCATTCGTCTTAGCCCAACCAAACTCAACAGAGTAATACATGAAGTTTCAACCAAGAGAACACCACCTTCTTTCAACAAATGGCACCACTAATACTGTCTGTATAGAAAAAGTTCGGATACTTTTGGGACACACCTTGTATATTTAAAACCCTAAGTGACTTTCTCCTTGGAGAGTAAGTTTACTAAACATGATGCTTATTAAACATCATCCAAAGATTGTTAGTTGCTGATAATTGGGACAATTACCCAACAAGAACTCAATTTTTTGTACACCAGAGGAGATCCAATAGATAAGTGCAACGGGTAAAGACACCTCTTGCATCACTTAAGAGTAACAATAAAGATTATGGGTACTGATGGCCACATTCAAATATGAAAAAAGCAGTATTACAGGTAGTGTTATTATAAATGGAGAAAGGCACAATAATGGATATTCCGACATTCCACATAATGTAAACTAGAAGCATTGTATTAGTTATGCACATCATTCCTATCTGGTATCACTTAACATCAAAGCCTTGAGACCTCTGAAAATGACAGGAATTGGAATTCCATGAATTGTTAATTCGGGCCTAACCCTCAGGACCATGGGGAATAAAAAATGCGATCGATAGGCATACTTCAATGTCAGCCTCACCTCTAACTTTAGGCCTAACGCCACTCCTCGGCCGACCAGAGCCAGGAGCCGTCATGGTTTCTCCTTCGTTTGAAGCACTTCTGGCTTAGGCCTAAGGAAGTTCGACCCTCCTTTTATGAACCGGAAGACCTTAGCAGGGTTGCCAGACGACTTTGGTTCTATTCGACACTTCAAAGGTGTAAATGACTGTGAATAGAGAGGGAAAAAATGAAATGATTATTATGCTGTGAGATCCTTCTTTATTTCATATCCGCTATATTCTGCCCGGAGAATGACAATGTGGTTCATGGACACGCCGTAGATCCTATACTATTGTATGAGATTCTGTTTCATTTCCTGCTGATATTTAAATAAGTTGCACTGTTTCTGTTGGGTAGGGCACATGCACAGCAGCTGGACCTTACTTCTCCTTTAAGTTCATGGACATAAGGTAACCTTACGGCTATATAAGTGTTTTTTGGTACTTCATGATTCCTAAAAACTGATGACTACATTTAGCCGGATGGACCGATGTCTGATTATGATCTCATACCCTTCAGCCTGTGATGATGCCGATGCTGATTGTGGCTCATAAATGAAGAGCGAAAAACCATGACGTGAAATACTTATTCAGGCAGGCCTTCTCGGGTGTCACGAGCTAATTTTTTTAAACGCTGTCACGATGGCAATTTTGAAAACACCAATGCAACACTCAATTCGCATCATTGCATCACTGGAGTGGGGGGGGGGGGTGAAAGGGGGGATTTAGGGATCTCTAGTCGCAGTCGGGTGGAGGTTTCACTGGTGTCGGTTCTCGTCTCGATCTTTGCTCGGACAAGAAGCTTTCCGTCTTCCGTGATTCCATGTAGGGGGTAGGCGACTATCGCGATAGGTAATGGAGCCATCGGTGCCTTCAACTATCGATTATGACCACGATGGACCGATCGATGTATCGTGACAGACATACTTTTTGCTGGCGCTGTTGCATTTTCCAAGCCGCGTTCACGTATTTTTAAGTTTATTTTCCGACACGTTCTTCTTTCGGCATCGGCAACTTGCCTCATACCGGGAAGGGTTGGGGGGGGGGGGGGGGGGGGGCAAGGAGGCTTTGCTGTCGTCACTGCAGAGGGTCTTACCTTGATATATAATGGGTTTACTTTGATTGTTTCGAGGATTCCCGATTCTTTTAAAGAGCTTCCAAAAGTTAGCTGGATCTTCTTCGGTGTTAATCTGTTCACAAAATGTACACCAATATGCCTCGTTTTCGTTTTTAAGGAGAGTTTTAATTTCGTGGTTAAGCCTGTTAATGATAGGTTTGAGTGCAGGGTCTTTAGAGCGAAAATAAGCGCGTCTTAGTTTTCTACGTTTCTTAATTGTATACAGGGCTTCTTCAGAGAGAGAGTAAGGTTAATGGGAGGCAGAAATTTTGGGTATTGTTACTTCTTGCCCGATATAGATGGACTCAGTGACGATAGTGACCGCCTCGTTACGCTGGGGAATGGCATCCATAGGGAGGGGATCTGGGAGGAGGGTTTCTACTATGTCCTGAAAAGCGCACCAGTCGGCATTACGAAAGTCAAAGCGGGGGTTACTTGGGACAGATGGAGGGAGGTGAGAGAAGTTGCACTTTACTATGATCGCTCCCTATGTCCTCTCCTATGGAGAAGTCTTGAAAAAAAGGGAGGAACCGTGCATTGTCGAGTGCGAGATCGATCCTATACGGGTTACCGTGAGCAAAGCAAGAATGGGTGGGGGAGACGTCACCGGTGGTTGCTGATGCCTGACTGAAACCCTTTTTCTGCCGAGTTCCGCATCTCGAACGAATTAGTGTAGACTGCGATCAAATCAAGCATCGGGCAGATGTGTAGTTGTAAGTTCCGAGTTGGGTATATCGTTCTGTCCAAATTTATTGAATTAGGACGACGCTACTCACGTAACTTTGCATGGAGACACACAGCCCATCCACTCAAAAAATGCCACTGACGATTTGGTGCGTTGCAATGCGCCTCGCCCTCCTTCGCCCTCGCTCTCCTTCGCCCACGCCCTCCTTCGCCCTCGCCCTCCTTCGCCCTCGCTCTCCTTCGCCCACGCCCTCCTTCGCCCTCGCCCTCCTTCGCCCTCGCTCTCAAGTGGAGGCGCTTCGCTTCGGTTCCACTGTCGCACTGGGATGTGGCTTCGAAGCGAGCGGATGCCTGTCGGCGAGGCAGTTCGCCTCTAGAAATTCTTAGGTCGTTGTTGCAATTCTCGACGAAGAATTCTGCCGTTTTTCCGGCTCGTAATGATTTTTTTTCCCCCCGATAGTCGCTCTTTCGAGGCAGGAAGTGCGGGAGCAGAAACTGCATCACTATCGATGGGGGAATAAAATAGATTCTTCCCGATGGAAACCTTGTCCACATTTTTCAAAACCTTTTTTTTTAGAGAAAAAAAAAAAGAAGCTGTTCGCGTCTTCAGTTCGCTTTTTCGCACCTAACCTAGTTTTCGATTCACGTGACTCTTTTTTGTTCCCTTGCACAAGTAAAAAAAAAAAAAGTTTTTGACGAGGTTTCGACAATGCGAGAGGTGCATCTCTGCTTTCTCTCTGCCTATTGCTTCATAAGTTTCACGGTGGTTCCTTGGCTCTTTTCGTAGCCGGAGTCCATTTACTCCTCGGCTTCCGTGTTTCTTTATTCTTATTTTACAAGCAAGTTATGCTCATTCCGATTTCGGGATGACGGATCTCCGGACTCCCGGATGACCACGACGCAATACTTTTTTAATCGGGAGGGTAGCAATAACGTACTTTGCTCGGTACTGCATTTCTTTGAAGCCTGGATGAGAAACCACCAAGCAGCCAGCGGTTGTTCGTGATCGGTCGGCGGCCGGGGCTGTGGGCGGCTTCCCTGGAGGCTCTAGCTCTACTCAGGCCTCCAACATCCCATGACGTCACGTCAGGGCCGCCTGGAGGTTTCTGGAGGCCCGGGGCGAAACTTAACCCGAAGATCCTTGAGGCCCCCCGGAGGTCCCTAGAGGTCCCTTGAGGCCCCTGTTGGAGCAGAGATGCTCAGCGCGCTCGTGGATCACTGTGTTCTGCAGGCAGCTACTTGCCCAATGGGTGACGTCATTCGATGACGTGTCGAGACTGACGTCGAGGAGCAGAGGTGTCTCAAGTGCAGGGTTGCCATATTGCCATGAGAAAGAGCAAAACAAAGAGTGAAATAGGTTTTAAAGCCATCCACGTTCTATTCGAGGTTTAACATGAAAAAAAAAATTAATCGAGTGATGAAGTGCAATCTGTTCGTTCACGGTTAAAAATGTTGAATACCTCTGCATGCTTCACGTAGTATCCATCGTAAGTTGTCATACAGTAATTGACGAACAGGGCAGCCCGCTCGAATATAAATCTCACGTCCTCTCGTGTCGTTGCTCAGTGACGGGAGTGGGCCTCTGGATAGGGTGAAAAGGGCCGAGTCGGGAGTGGCGATTGGTCTACGAGCAGGGGACGCCGAAGCTAAGTCTTGCGTGCATTTCCTGGACTGCTCGGGCCATTGACTCATGGTTAGAAGTCACATCGGTATTGGATTGAGTCCAAGGGGTAGCTCCTTGCATGGGCGGCGATTCCTAGGGGCTCAGGGGACTCGAGCCCCCCCCCCCCCCCCAAATAAAAAAAAAATAAGTAAATAAAAAAAAAAATAAAAATAATAATAATAATAAATTCTCAACAAATTGCCGCCTATGGCCCTTGTATTGTGTTGGATGCGCAGGACATTTTCTGGTTCGTGGAAACTGTTGCTGACTCGATGGCCCTGCAGGCAGGCCTACGCGTCATTTCTGCGCCTATCGCTCTGCCATTAACATCCTTTTATTCGTGAAGACTTAAGCCTGGTTAAGAAATTCCTAGTGTAGCAGGAATGAGGTGATTTTTCTGTACCGTACCAACCTTTCCTTTATATGTACTAATTGAATTAAATGTGTTAGCAAAGTGAAACTTGTGCATGAGTTGCCAGGGCCAAGACAATTGTAATGTATTAATGTAATTGTTGTGTAATGTAGTAATGTAATTGTTGTGTATGAAAGAAGGAACTTTTCGATTGAATTCATTGTACTCCATATATTTTTCATATCTGGCACATATATGAGCATAATCACTATGAAATATTTCATATCTCTCCATAAGGGGATATATTTTGGGCTTCATTTATGTCCGATGAAGATGATTTATGTTGATTTAACTTGATCTTGAGTTTAAATTAACCTTGATCATCTGGCATCATCATATGGCATTTGATGCAGAACTATACCAAATGCCAGAAACAGAGAAGACACTAAAAGTTACAAACCAGAATTCAGAGGTAGAAATGTAATTGAAAATTAAAAGGTCATGTTACCTAATATGGAGCTGGAAAGGTGACAATTAAGGACACTGGAGTACCCATGTCAGTACAGTGGTCACATGAACCAAGTTTCTTCCAGTTTGCTTGCTCCGAGTGAGGCAGAGGGACATGTTAGATAGTGTGGGAGATGCTGATTAGTGAATTTTGTTGGAGCTGTAGTGGCAGTGGAGCCCAAACTATGCTTAGTTCCATGCGTAAATTATAAAGCTTCTTCCTACTTTGCTAATTCTGGAGATCTTCAATTCACACTTGTTGATTTTATAGGTCGGCATTCTGAGAGTGGGAATGAATAGCAGAAAATCATGGAAAAAAGAAAACCATGGGAAAGCTTCTGCAGAAACATTGGAGTGCCCGAACCCCCCAATTTAAGCCCGAACTCGCAGGCATTCGACCAGCCGACTCGTCCGTCGCAGATCGATTATTCGCAGATCGTCAGGGCTCCCTTGTCCCGATCGTCTCAAGGGCTCTCGCTGAGCAATCATGGCTCCACTCAGTTGTCGTTTGGATCGGGAGACTTCAGCGACCCGGATGGAGTTGAGAACATGGCAAAGAGGATTTTACTTGAAGATCCCGAGCTGGCCGAACTGCTCCGATCGCCTAGTACGGAATCCCGGTGAGTCTTGGAATTTCTGCACCGATGAGCATTCATTTTGGCATTCAAGGGCCAATTTGATTTGCCATATCCCGTTTGCATTCCAGGGAAGGAAAAAGCAAACATCCATTTGTGCCTGCCAGCAGACTCAGTAGTAGGCCATTTGGAATGGGCATGCAGAAGGATTCCCTGGGGAGAGTGTCCAACATGCAAGCAAGGGCAAGTACTTCAGAAGCCATCACTCCACTTCTCCATTCAGAGCAAGATGCATCAAGTCAGTTAAGGTGAGGATGGAGCATCATTGATGTGCTCTTACATCATGTTACTTCAACAAATGGTCAAGGCCTGAATTGTGAAACCTCTTTTATTTAATGATCCTTTAAGAATACATGGATTCCTATGAGAGAAAAAGAGTTCTTTAAAGGCTCATTTACCTCCCCTATGTAAGCTTTGTGCATTCAAGCCCAAGTGTTTAGTTGCCTCGCTATGCCAAGCTTTAGGTGGTTAGACTGTTGCTCTACAGTTTGCTTTCGCCATAAGCAAGTCAACCTTCTCTGAACTGGGCTGATCAAGGATATAATACTGACTTAAAAAGGTACTTGTAGTTAAACCACCAGTGAAGTCCAATTGTCCAAGATGATTGATGTATGGCAGAACTCTCCTTTTAATGCAGCTGACATTGAAGGAAATTATTTTTCATATTGCTTCTAAATTGAAATAATGCGCTACAATTTGGTTCCCTATTCAGTTGAAGCAGTTTATTTTCTGAAATTGAGTGGTTTGTAGAATTGAATTATTTCACTTCAAAGATGAGCATATGATATAAATCGTATCAGTTCATTCCAAATTAGGAGTATTGTTTACTTTTGAACTTGAAATGCTAAGTATCCTTGACACAAGTTTGTCCCATGTTTCCAGGATTGGAGGTGAGAGTAGCCCTAGCCCAAGTTACTCTCCGTTGCCATTTACTCAGGTAGAGGAGACACCGGCACAGGAACCTCCTTCCCGAGATGAGCCGAGTGGCAATCGGACGTTGTCTCCTGCTGTGAATTTTGGAAGATTGGATTCTACCCTTGCACCAACCAAAGGGTATTTTCATGGGAGAATTTTATTTGACATTGATGAAGGAATAGACCTGGAGAAGGATAAGCTTGTGCTACAATTTTCTGCTTTAAAAAAACAGGACAGTCCGACTTAAAGTCAGATGAGTCCATAGGCTGACATTTTCAATTTTGCCACCATTGCTCAAGAGCTGTTTAAACTATAAAATATGTGAATTTCTGAGAAATTCTGAAAACTTGCTATTTGTAAGGAATGCAGTCATTGAACACTCACTGTGTCATTCTATGGAGAAAAATGACAAACAATGAAGTTGATGAGTGTTGCTGGAACTGACCATAGTTTTGTGACCCCATACCTCAAAGAGCAGGTGACCAAAGATGATGCAATTTTAGATATGTAGGTTTGTCTTTTAAGTAGAACTGTACTACAAAACCCTCAAAGTTTGAACAGTTCAGTACGAAAACCCTCAGAGTTTGCTATCAATAGATTGCAGAAGGACTCTATCTACAACATGAACTAGAAACACTTTTGTTCATGCATCTAAAATAGAAAGCAAGCCAGTCAAAGCCCAATCCAGTGGCGAGACTTCTGAACATTCTATTATTGTTGCTACATTTAAAGTATTAGGAGACATGGATGTGAAAAGTGGAGGGGATGAGAATAGAAGAGGATGCCTTGAGGTAGTTTGCACTACAGGGGGATAGTTAGTGGTTGGGGATAAGGAGGGATGACCATTCGCTCCTTCTGTTGGGGGTTTCAGATATTGCATTTACATATCAGTAAGTTTTTCATGGAATGAATGATTCCAGAAGGAATGAGATATCAAGTTTCCCTCTCTTCTGATGTATGGGAAAAGTTTTGTTTCAAAACCTAAACAGTTACAAAAATAATTAGTGTTGGAATTCTCACAGGCATTGGGGGAAACTTTTGCTCATTGAGACACACATACCTAAGTGATGAATTCATGTTTTCTTCATTTTTTTGTTTAGAGCTAGCAGGCTTGCTAGAAACGAACACACTTACCCTCCTCTATTAGTGTCCACACCTGCACTTGGATGGGCCTCCAAATTTTATTTTTTGCTAATGCTTAAGGTCTTTCCCCTGTGTTTCATTTTTAAATGCTTTTATTTCTGTTGTAGGTCCCAGTTTGGTCCAGGACATAATGCTCAGGTGCAGTCAGACCTTCTCAGGTCTTTGAAGTCAGTGCATCTCATCCGTATCCTTTTCCTTTGCTGCTTTTTATTTCCCAATGATGATATGCATTAGTATTTCCTCATATTGTGAACAATTCTTTTTGTGCTAAATGGTGGTGATATTGAAACTCTTTCAAGCCTATGGCCTATTTGAAGCCTATGGTCTTTGTCATCTGTTTTCAGTATATTAGCCACTAAACCAAATTCTAATATGTGAGGCTGAATGATCATACAGTAATTTTTCACTGTTTTTTTAGACTCTGAAAAATAATAAACTAGAAGGTGCTGAGTGTAGTTCCATGTTATGCTCAAAATATTTCTTATAAATCACACCTGAAAAATGTTTCCCAATTTTCTCCAGCCATACCACATTTTTCCTCTTATCTCTACCCCCTTGATGGTTGAAAATGCAGTCTTTGCACAGATATATGATAGGCCAATGCAAGGCATGTCTAGGATATTATAAGGGGAACTGAAAGCTTGCATGAAAGGAGGGGTGTGGTAAATGATTCTTTGTTTACTTTTCAACTGCCAAATCATAAAATGTGTTTGCTGTTGGTGAGTGGAAATTTTACAGGCCTGTTATGAAAGTAAATTAGGAGATAGTTTGCTTAGTTTTGTTTGTTTCTATTGCAAATAATTATTTTAAAAGTGTCAGTTTTCTAACTTGTGAAATTTTGAATTTGAAGCTCTATCAATATAATTGTCACAAGTCTATGCATGTGCTGACAGGTGTGCAGGCCTGCTTGCAATTGTTATGAGGGTTGTAATGAATATGAGTAGGTATTTGCTGATGTCATTTGACCCTTCAATTTATGTGCTGGTAACCCAAATTTCGTGTGATTAAGTTATCAGGATATTGGAGAATTTTAAGAGCATTACATTCCTAATTGCAAGATGAGGAGTTTCACATCTTCCTCAAGGAAGAGCAGCTTTCAGAAGCATCTATTGGTGCATTTTGCAAGGTTTTTTCCCTGTCATTTGCATGTTGAGCACCCTTAAATTAGAACCACACCAGCTGACCCATATCATCGCATCTTCCCCTTTCCATACTTTAATCGCATCCAGTCGACTGTGTTCGATGACACATTCCTCTCAGATGACTCCATTGTTGTCTCAGCTCCAACTGGAGGAGGGAAGACGGTCATCTTTGAACTTGCCATCATCAGACTCCTCATGAATTCTGGTCGGGACAAGACCCGACCAAAGATGATCTATAGTAAGCTCTTTCTTCTCTTTATGCAAGCACTCTCTGGGCCACAGAACTGGCAGATACAGCTGTTACATGATAGCCTAATGTTTCCTTTTTATTGGGCCTCCTTTCCTGGAAGGAAAGAGAGCACTTATGGTCCTTTCCTATCCATTTGTGTGTCACTCTTTGGTTGTATTACAATAACTAAGAAAATATCAGCCTGATTAATGTGATAATTGGCAAGCAGAAAGATATTTGCAAGTTACAGGCAGAGTTCGTTTTGTGACAAATTTGCACCAAAATTGGAATTTTTATTGAAAATTTTGGCTCTTAATTTTGGTCATGGAGGGGAAGGCATGAGTGCCTGTGAGTCCTTCAGGTTCTTGACCGCAATGCACATGCACGTATGACCCAGGCTTTGGGTGCGGCACTGTGTCGACAGCTAGAGCTGTCTGTTCCCTACCAACCTTGGTGACAGATGGATCCAACCACATGCAGCCCTCTATCCTCCCATCACCATTTCATGGGCACCATTTGTTTGTGTTTACCAAATGCAGTATAAATGAGAAATGAGGTTTTTGATGGTGAAGGCTAGAAAGAGATGGCATTTGGTTCAATTTGGTAACAAAATGAGGGTTTCCTTAACTGAAAGGAGGCTCACTACTGGACTGGGCTTACCCAACTTGTCTGCATCGATAATGCTTTTTATATCTTCATGTAAATTTCATGCTTTTACACATATGTCCCTAACATCCCTTCAATAAAGTATCCTCTGTTCAAAATTTGCAACTGTAAGTTCTTCATGAAGGCTCAAATGTTGACTGATCAGTTGGAAGTCATTCTTGTTTTCAGAAAAATCTTGTATGTGACTATCCTATTGAGAGAGATCTTAATGCAACTGCATATGCATCTGTAGTGGCTCCAATGAAGGCCCTGTGCAAGGAGCGCATGGATGACTGGTCCGAGCGATTCACATCCCTCGGAGTGAAGGTCAAGGAGGCGACAGGGGACTCGGACGAGGGGGAGTACATGCTCCTTCAGGAGGTGGACCTCCTCCTCACAACCCCTGAGAAGTTTGACTCCATCACCCGCCACTGGCGGGACAACCAGCGGCTCGTCCAGCTCGTCCATCTCTTCATGATTGATGAGGTGAGGCTTAAATAATTTCTATTTTCAGGCCATGTAAAATACACCCATCATTGTGGAGACTCTTCTGGAGATTCAGTGTCATTGAAATTTAGTTGATGTCTGAGTTCCTACCTCTATACTGATATCAATATGCCAGTGCTGGTGTTGTGCCTGTCAAAGTTGTGGAACCATGGTTTCCTGCATAGTTAAATATTCTAAAGTAAATCACCTCAAAGTCAGTTGATTGGTTCTACTTTCCCTGAGGCACCTTATTGGTACATGTTAGGACATATGTCCCTTCATTGGAGGTTCTGTATATTGGCATAGACTATTGATCATCGATATCTTGCAGATCTTTGCAGAACTAATATTAGAATAGAATCAGTGATTGGTTGAGTGTTTATCTACTGCCACCTCTCAGGTGCATTTACTGAGCAGTGAAGATAGAGGTCCAACATTAGAAGCAGTGGTGAGTAGAATGAAGACGATCCAGAAAACCAAGGACTCTGCTCTGTCTCCTGTGCGCTTCATTGCTGTTTCTGCAACGATCCCCAACATTGAAGACATCTCTCAATGGTTGAGTTCTGTGGACCGACCAGCAAAGCATTTTGTGTATGTTCTGTATAACATCTCGAGGCTAGATCACCTTGACTGCTGTGAAATGCATAAATTGTTATTAGAATGCCTCTACACGAGTGTGAAATCTGAGATAAATGTGCTTGTTGAGTGGTATTTAAATCTAGAACAGAAAGCTTGGAAGACTCCAGATGCTTCCTCCATAGTCATGCACCTGCAGCTTTGACTTATAAGATAGAGAGATTATTAATTTTTTAAATGGATGAATTCATTTTAATATCTTTGATTTATTGGTCAGGTCACTTCACAGCACTTGACTTTTGCAGCATGGGAGATGAGGTGCGTCCCGTGCAGTTGCGGAAGGTGGTCCTGGGCTATGTCTACCACAGGTCCAGCACAGAGTTCAAGTTTGATTACTCCCTTTCATACAAGCTCCACAATGTTATCAGCATGTATTCAGAGGGCAAACCTACTCTGGTGAGGAACTTTTGCACAATTACAAATAGGATTATTCTGCTATGTTGGGAACCTAAAACTATTCCATCTTGCAGAAGAAAAAGAGAGAAATGTGCATGTTTGATTGTGGCTTAGTAACAGACTCCTCCATCTCTGCTCCTAAAAAAGGAGCTGGTACTTCCAACCTCTCCCATGCATAAAAAATTATAATAAGACATTACTCCCTGTAGCTGAGATCTGAGTCTCGTGATGGCATTGAGTATTATGCTAGACATTTTCCTATCTTCTAAAAAATCTTCTAAAATAAAAGGACTGCACCATTCACAGCCTCACTTGGTCTGCAAAAGTTCATATTTATATGACTTAGGCCTGCACAGATATCTATCTCTGAGGCTGAGACCAGCATCACATTAAGTACTAATACTAATAAGCCTGCAGAATATCTCTTTTATTTTCCAATAGGTGTGTGCATTGGGCTAAGGCTTTGTATATATCTGGTCAAGATCAAAAGTTCCTTAATTCCCTGTAGGCAAAGTCTTGGTATACTATAACCTTCCTTGAATGAAAGCTGGATAATATGGAAGTCTGTTTAGTTTGAAATATGGACATGGTCCTTTGTGATGAAGGAAAGACTTCTGCAGTAAAACCTGTTGAAGCAGAACCTAAATTAATCAGAAACTTATCTGTTTTAGAATATGTATGGAGTCCCATGAGTTTTTGCTTTAGGTAGGTTTTCCTGTATCTCACCTGCAATAATTCAGCTTCTCTGAAGTAACATATGTATAAAATGATGGCATTGGACATCTTACTGCATTCCCTCCTTATTTTATATGAAAATATTTTTTCTGTGTCCTCTTCAAAAGAAAAATCCTAAAGAGAGGCAGGGTCATAAATCAGCTAAATTGGAGAAAGTTGAAATAGCACATAATGCTGAAAAATGATGTTTCTGTTGCCCTCCCCCCCCTATTTACAATCAGTGTGGACCAATAATTATCAGATCTTAACTTACCTTCAAGCCATTGACCAAGTACTGCTGCTAGTTCCTCCATAATTATGCCTGAGTTACCACTGCCTAATGAAGGAAATTATGTGTGATATTTATCTTTGCTGTAGTGGTGATAGCGAATTTGCAATGCTCCTTTGAACTTCATAACATGGGTTTTCCTTCTCCCTTTGTTTAGGTGTTCTGCAGCACAAGGAAAAGCACACAGCAAACAGCCAATGTATTAGGAAATGAGATGCACTTCCCCATGCCCATGAATCAGAAGCAGATGTTGATCAATGCCGCCAATTCCATCCGAGACTCCAAACTCAGAGGTATTGAGTCTCTTTTGTGGTCATGCTGACTTGTTGGTGGCCAAACTGACTATTGCCTCTAGCAGCCAGCAACAGGCCAATAGAGGGTATGCTGCTGGTTACTCCATGAGATGCATGCACAGTTTTGTATTATTGGGAGCCTGCAGAAACTTGTTTCTCCATTATTGCAGTTTTTTTTAATACAAAATTGACTTTCGGGTTGCACAGAAGCAGTCAGTGAGCCACGCTTTGGCTGCCCCTGTCCTAGATGATATGAGAAGTCTGTTTGCCATTTAATATTCCATTGTCTTGTATGACAAAAATACACTCATTTTGACACTATCCCCTCAACAGACAGGTTATTTCTGACATGAGCTGAGAAGATTCTAATTTTATTTCTTGACAGCCTCAAAATTATTATCTGTCACCCCTGAAGCATCATTGTGGTCATATTACTTTAATACTTACATTGTGCCCAATACCATCTTCCATCTCACATCCCACCAGGAAAGTGGGAGGTTGTATTGGGTAGCATGTTGTTCAACTGGAAATATTTAAATTTTGGCGAGAGACAAAAAAATATGACTGTAAATGAAGAATCTCTCACAGAATACATTTGTAATTTGAACCTTGGAGAAATTTTCTTCTTGTGCTGTACATGCAAAATAAGGTGATTTCATGTTCTTTCAACTTGAATGTTGTGCCTGGAGTGCATTTTGCACATTGCTCTATGCAGAATAGCACACTTGTCTTGAGTCTGCTCCCTCCTCTTGCAGATCTTCTCATGAAAGGAATCGGTTTTCACCATGCGGGTCTTGCCGTGTCCGATCGGCACACCCTCGAGGATCTCTTTACCTCGGCGAACCTCCCCGTTTTGGTTGCCACATCCACATTGGGTGAGAACTTTCTTCTAATGGAGTGCTTTTTCCAGAGTGAATTTGCTTTGGATGCTGACTACTGCATCACTGCCCTCAGTGTTGAGATTTTTCTGTAGGTAGCATTTAATGATGTGTAGCCTTGATCAGATGGTTACAGTGAGCAGATGAATTTTATGCTTTATGAATGTGAGAATTTTCCAGTTTTATTGACCAAGGGGAGTCGTAATACTTTGAGACCTGAAATGTGATGGGAGATCCCAATGCCATTGCTTAATCTTCAAATTGATTATGTATTCATGAGTTGCCTATCGTTCAAAGTATTGTTTGGCAAGTTTTATTCTCAGATAGATTTTCTAAATCCTCTCTTGAGATCCATTACCACATATAATATATTTGCCTGTCAGACCAGAAGAAAGTTACTGACCTGATTGATCATTACAGTGGGGTTTGTTATCTGTTGATGACAGCAATGGGAGTGAACCTCCCGGCGCACCTGGTGGTGATCAAGGGGACGAGCCAGTACGTGTCCGGGAGCTGCACGGAGTACCCGGACTCCCAGGTGCTGCAGATGATGGGGCGGGCCGGGCGGCCCCAGTTCGACGTCTCGGCCACGGCCGTCGTCATGACCAAGTCCTCGCTCAAGGTCTGGGCTTTTTTTTTGCTTCTTTGGTCGCGGTGGGCTTGAGATGCCTTGGGCCTTTAAAAAAATCGCAAGAAGTTGAGGAAGTTGTGAACCAGGAGGAGAATTTGCGGCGAGATGAAGGGGTGTTCCTGGGTGTCAAAACTGGAGCGAAAGCTTTTTTTTTCTAGTTAATTTAAGTCAATTTAAAGCAAAAAGGTGAAGTGTTCTAATTTATAGAATTTAACAAAGAAAATTTGTCTTAGTTCGAACCAACCGAAAGAGAATTTACCAGAGCATGAACAAAACAAATTGTAACTTTGGGTTGAGGCCGGATTTGTCGACGCGTCCTGGAACTGCTCCTTCGTCGACGTGAAAAAAGCATTTTGTAGGATAGCGAGACTACAAAAACTACTAAACTAAAAACTACTACAAACTACAGACTACAAAAGCTAAAAACTACGCCAGAAACCAGACTTTGTGGGACTTTCAATGAGTCCCAGTGCTGATCGGCCAAACCCTCCCTGTGGCGTTCAGGGAAGATTGAAGCCATCTGGGTTTATATGATCGTTTCATTCCACCATCAGGGGCCTTTTCCGCGGAAGATTTGAAAGTTGCGAGCTGCGAGTTAGTCCTCGTCCGCTCGAAATGTGCCTAGAAGTCTCGGCAAGGTCGGAAACATCTGGCCTGTGGTGAAATTCAGGCCCAGGGTGGCTTAATTTGATTAAGATCATATTACTATTTTTTGCGCAAATGTTCAGTATATTGCGCATGAACTCATGGCGATGTGCAACGATAAGAAACGGGGGGGGGGGGGGGGGGGGGGGGGGG